>PVJS01014244.1:0-22710 GCA_004027185.1 Glis glis
CGCCCCCGGCCCTATTTTTTATACTTTATTTTGAAACCGGGTCTCACGAAGTTGCGGAGGGCCTCACTAAGTAGAGAGAGAGAGAGAGAGAGAGACAGGGAGAGGGAGAGGGAGAGAGAGAGAGAAAGAGAGAGAGAGAGAGAGAGAGAGAACTGAGGCTGGCCGCGAACCCGGATCCTCTGGTCTCCACCTCCCAAAGTACTGGGATTACAAACGTGCGCTACCATGCCTGGCCTGTTTCATGCCTTCTTAACAGTGAGAGGACATTTCCCAGAAGGCCTCTAGGTGGCGCCTCCTCATGTCTCATTGGTCAGAACTGGGTCACATGCTCATCCCTGACCAATCCCTGGCTCTGGCTACCATCTTGGTTCTCAATGAGGGGCAGTTTTGTCTCCTCTCTCAAAGGCAATGTCTGGAGATAGTCTTGGTTTTCACAGTTGAGTGTGTATGTGTGAGAGCTACTAGTATCTAGTGTGTAGGAACCAGGGGTGCTGCACAATATCCTGCAGTGCACAGGATAATTTCAACAGCAAAGAATTATCTGGTCCAAAATATCTGTAGTGCAGAAGCTGAGAAACCCTGCCACAGGACAACAAGGACTTAATCCCAAGCCTCATGGGAAAAGGGTGAAGAAAATGGGGGCTCTCTCAGCATGCAAAAGGGTGCACGGAAGGTGGGTGGGGCACTAAGATTGTCTGTTGCAAAAGAATTTTGCACATTCTTGGTGACTGTTGTCATAGGAGGCACATACAGCTCCTTTCTGCAGAACGTCTCTGGCTGCCTCTGTCAGACAGTGCGGTGGCCTGAACGGGCCATCGGTCTGACCCAGTCTGGCATCTCTTATCTCCATCAGGCTCGCTGCCAAATGCTGAGGATAGGACGTCACCTCTGGCAGAAGATCAGTCAGTATTAATTGATGGTGAAGCAATGTCCCACTTTGACCCTCTCTCTCCTGCAGCCGGAGCAGAGCTGAGCAGTTTGCAAGAGAGGGAGCCTGCTCTTCAGAAGGATGCAGACTAGTCCCAGGGCCCTGGTAAACACAAGGGGGAGGGAGAACATTTTTCATTTATTCCTTTTTGGAGAAAGAAAATAATAATTTCCTGGGAGTGAGCATCTAGTCTTAACAATACCTCTTGGTAGGTTTGAACATCTGGGGTACATTTCCCTAGGTCAAACCTTATCAGAAATCCTCGAGTCAGATCTGCAGCCTGGTGATGTGACGCACCAAGAAAGGCTTTGGCCGGTTGGCAAGGATCTGTCACTAACTCAAAGAAGCCTAGGACATCAACCAACGGTACCCCAAAATATATTTCCAAAGAATTATTTTGAACCATTTTCTTCCAGGTTTTTATGTATAGCAAATGCGTAATTCAACGCCAGTTCCTTTGTATTGTCTTCTAATCCTCTGGTCATTGATTGGAGGACAGTAACCCACTTACTGCCTAATTAAATGGATACCCATCATCACATACTTATCTGTGAATATTTGAACGCTTGCCTTAGGTCCTGTGCTTGTGTTTAGAGTTGTGTTTGGAAACTCACCATTCAATAGGGGAGACAGATATGATTGCCACGGAGAGGAAGAGACTTGGGATGACTGTTAACAGGATCCCAGCAGATGTGGGGTCACGTTTGCACAAAAAATATGTTCATCTGTTTCATCAACATTTATTGAGCATCTATATACACCAGCCACTGGGGATTAAAAGTATGCGCTTTTGTTACACGCCTGATTCCCCAAGAGCTTTTCAAGAGCAGACAATCATGCAGCCATAGGAGGCTTGGTAAATGCAGACAAATTGCAGATAACACACAGAACACGAAGAGAGACCAGATGAAGAGTGACTTAATTTGAGGCTTTGAGAGTGGTGTCAGCAAAGACTTCATGAGGACCGAGTAAAGTCTGGAGGACAGAAGAGGTCTAAAGCAGGGCAGGCAAGTCCAGCTTCTCAGCTCAGCACAAAGCCACGTAGACATAACTTAAAAAGTAATATTCTGGTCCCTCTTCATTGATCAGACGGCAGGCCAGTGTGCAGTAAGCACCCGCATTTGTCTAACACTGTGACACCTAGCCTGGGGATGGACAAGAGGAATACTGGGCACAGGGGTTTGACCTTAAGAAGCAGACAGCTGGCTGATGGGGACAGCTTAGGACGCTTGGAACAATTTGCAAACCCTTTAGCACGAAACGGTGTGGTTCCAGTTATCAGTACAGTAGGGGTTCTGAGCGGGGAGCCTCCGCCGAGGCTGCAGTGTTTGCAGAAGCTTTCCCGGCTGAGATAATTGAAGGTTGGTGGCGCCTTTGTAGGATATTGAGAAATAATACCTTATCGAGTGAGAAGTGGAAATCACATCACGCCCCGTCCAGCTTTGGGAGGCTGCATGGCAGAGGGTAACGTTTAGCTCCACACAAAGATAAGCAGTTAGCGTCGAAGGTCTGGGTTTACTGCTGATGCAGAGCTGGCTGCCTTTCTGAGCAAATCTTGGGGGTGCTTTTTTAGCATGCCCCTTTGATCATCAGCAAGGTGTGTTGGAAAGAATGTTGTCTTTGAGTTTGAAGGGCAGTGATGAACCCCAGGTGTACCTCTCACTAGATGTGTGAGCTGGAGCAAGTTATTAACTGCTTTGAGCCTCAACTTCCTTATCTATAAAGTGGGGTTGATCATAACTAAATCGTAGGATGCTGGAGAGTTCAGAAATCATGCAGTCAGTAGGATTATCCAGGACACTGCCCAGTGTAAAGTGAAGATAGCCCATTACATGTAACTCTGTGAATGAGTTGGGGTGTGGTTGGCTGCAAGTAAGAGAACTTTGACTCATGATCGATAAATTTCTTATCTCACATGACCAGGACTCTCAGGCAGATCAGGTTTTGGATTGGTGGCCTCAGCAAGAACCCAATCTTTTGTTATTGTCTCTGCCCCACCATCCTTGGTGATAGTTCCAACTCATAGCCTGGTACCAAAAGGGTTCTTGCATGGTGGGGCACCACAGCCAGACCCAAACATCTTGTAGCAGGAGAAAAACTTTATCCTCCTTATCCCCTCAGGAGTGAGCAAGTAAGCCTTTGCCAGTACTCCTTCCTCACTCAGCAGCTTCCTCTTGATGGATCTTTATCCAGGATTGCATAGACTTCCTAAGCCATGTACCAGTGGGGTATATTAGTTAGCTATTGGTGCATAACAAATTAACCCCAGCCTCCTAAGTTTTAAACAACAGGCATTTATTATTTCCCAGATTCTGTGGGTCAGGAATTCAGGACCAACTTGGTTGGGGGATTCTGGCTTGGTGTCTCTTGTGAGGGGTAGTCCTAACGCTGGGCTGAGGCTGGAGGACCTGCTGCGGAGGTGGCTCACGCCCATGCTGTTGACGGGAGGTCTCACTCGTTCATGTGGGGAACCTCTCCATGGGGCTGCCTGAGTGTCCTCGTGGCATGACACTTGGCTTCCCCAGAGTAAGCGATCCAAGAAAGAGAGAAGCCACAGCATCTTCGCTGATCTCATCTCAGAAGTCAGACTGTCATTTTGCCACAGCGAGAAGCGAGTCACCAAGCAGACAGACAGAGTAAGCTCCACCTTTTGGAAGGGGGGAGTATTGAAAATGTGGACATATTTGAAAGCCACCGTATGAGTGGCACAACAGGAAATCCATGTTTATCTTAGGACAGTTATCTAGTGGTCAGGGTTGGAGTGCGTGTTGGGGGGCCAAACCCAAGGTCTGCCACGCTTTGGCTATTTATAAGAACATTCATGAAGCCCTACTGTGTGCATCTCATTACATAGGGAGGAGTCAGACATGGACAGAGGAAGTGTTAAATATACTGGGCCTATGTAACCGTATAGAAAGCTAAATGGGGAGAGGGACAGACCAAGTGCTGGGGAGGGACTGTGGATTAGAGGAGGAATCGATTGACTTTCAGTTCACACTTTCATAGAGAAACTTCGCTGAGGAGGTGTGGTTTGAACTGGGCTCCATGGAATGGGTTAGATTTACGCATTCAGAGATGGGAATTGGAGTTGGGGAAGAACACAGTGATACCACAGTGGTCACCAAGCATTTATTGAGCACCTGATGTATGCCAGACATTGTACATATATTATCTTTAAATCTTACAGCATTCCTGGGAGCACGTACTATTATCCCCATTTTACAGATGAAGAAACAAGGTCAGAGACATTGTGGCCCCTCCGAGACATATAGCTGGCAAGAGGCCACACTCGGAGGCCTTTCTTAAAGGATACTTGCCTGTCAAAGAAGCTGGAGGCAGCATCTTGCCTTCAGGAGCTCGCCTGGCTTGTTCAACGCAAGGCTTTTATATAACCATTTAGCTTTCAGGAGCAGGTACAGCAGAGTGAGTAATCTCTTTACAAAAAGAATTTGTCATTTTATTGAACCTTTACAGAAGATTTCTCCTTAATTATCAAGCCCACACCCCACCCAATACATTGGAAATATGATTCAAAATTTATTAAGATTTACCTCGCACACCTCTCCCCCTGGAATTCCTCCTCTCCATTATACGTTTTGTGGGCTGAATTGTTGGAAGAGTTAGCTGGGAAAAACTGGCTTGAAACTTTGGGGTGCTCTCATGGAAGAAGCGAGGTCTTAAGCCTCAGCTTCGCTTTTTAATATAAAGGTGGGAAGATTTATGGAAGCAAAGAAGACTTTGTTGCTAATTAGCACCTGCATCTCTACCCACTGGGACAACCGCTTGTGTGTCAGGAGCAAGAGGAGGCCAGTTGACCACAGTGGCTTTGCCAGTGGCTTTGGTGTCAGGCACAGAGAGGCCGAGAAGGGCTCATGAGAAGAAGCTTCAGAGAAGAGCCCCTCCCACAGCCGAGGCAGGAGGGAACGTTCTAGGCTGTGACTGCAGTGCTTCCCCAACAGCTGCATCTCCCTCCATACCTGTCTCCCCCACAGCTGCATCTCGGCCCCTGTGAGGGCTGAGTGTGGAAAGAGGCAGATGTGCAGGGAATTGGTGGCACAGATGTGCGAGCGTATTGTGCATCTGTGTGCAGGGGTGTGTATATGGTTTGCCTGGGATGTGCGCATGTGTATGAATTTGTGAGTGCATGTGTTTGTATTTGGGTGTGTGTGGGTTGTGACTGTGTGTGGGTGGTGTGGATATGTGCGTGTTTGTGTGTAACTATGAGTGTAAGATGTGGATGTGTGTTTTGCATGTGAGCTTGTGGGGGTCATGTGTGTGCTGTGAAGATGTAGGGTTTTGTGTGTGTGTGTGTGTGTGTGGTGTGACTATGTCTGTGTGGCCATCCTGATGCCCCTCCTTTGGGTGGCGGGTAAGGGCTCCCGCCCCTCTCTGGCCCAGCTCCTCTGTGGCTGAGACGGGGTTCAGGTTTGTGCTTAGCCTCCAGTCTTCAGAGTGGCTTTGCTGAGAGCCAGTCTCCTCCCACTGTCCCCTCCAGGGCCCTGGCCCGGCCTTCCTTTGGAGGGCGCCCCACACTCCAGTTCACCTGGCCGTGCTCCTCTGTTCTGTAGGTGGTAGCTCTGATAAGCTTTGTTCCATCCCTGCTTCTGAGAGAGGAGTTTTGGTAAAGTCTGTAAAACTTGAGTTTTTTTGCCTTTTTTTTTTTACGATTTTCTAAAGAGGAGCCAGGTGTGGTGGTGCACACCTATAATCCCAGTAATCGGGAAGCTGAGACAGCAGCATCGCAGGTTCGAGGACAGCCTCAGTAACTTAGCGAGACTCTTAACCTAACAAGACCCTGTTTCAAAACAAAAAATAAAACGGGCTGGGGGTATAGCTCAGAGGCAGAATGCCCCTGGGTTCAATCTCCAGTACCAAAAAAAAAAAAAAACCCAAAGAAGACAAAAAGACCTAGCAAGTGTGGGTTTAACAAAGCCACGCTTACTGAGACCCCAGGGCTCAGAGCAGCCTGGTTTGGCGTGTGGTTCATACTTGCTCCTTCTGCAAAGCCGCATCTTTTTTCTCCTTTGAGTCCTGAGCTGAGGGAACATTCTAGGCACAGTCAAACCTCTTTACGTCCTGGCACCAGGGGACAGGATCCCCCCCCTTTAATTTCTACTTACTTTTTTTCATGCCGTTGATTAGCAAAGTCGACACCAGCAGGAGGTCTGCTTCCTTCCAGCCAGGCACTGTGCGGTCACCGGGGACACAGAAGTCAAGCAGGCATGGTTCCAGTCTGATGTGGGGGAGACCCAGAGTGAACATTCACATAGTGAATTTACAGGCTTGGTGGAAGGATGGGGAGAGCTTCCCGGAGGCGGAGGTGATGTTACCCTGATTTTTAAAGGTCCAGTTGGAATGATCTGGGCCAGGGGACATTTGGCAATGCCTCGGGATGTTTTCAGCTGTCCAAGCCGGGGTTGGGGCACATTTGCTCCTGGCATCTAGTGGGAAGAGTCCGGGGTGATGCTGAGCATCCTGCAGTGTGCAGGACAGCCCCCCCACATGCAGAATTATCCAGCCCCAAATGTCAGCACTGCTGAGGTTGAGGAACCCTGGCCTGCCATTGAACACGAGAGGTGCTGTAGCCTGAATGTTTATGTCCCCAGCCCCTCCACATCATATGTTGACATGCTGACCCCCAAGGTGATGGCATTAGGGGGAGGGGCCTCTGACAGGGGAGTAGCTCGTGAGGGTGAAATGGGGTTAGTGCCCTCGTAACTGGGGCAGAGAAGGATCCCTTGACCTTCCTGCCACATGAGGACATAGCAGGAAGCACCATCTATTAGCCAGTCAGTGGCCCTCAGCAGACACCAAAGCGGCCAGCACCTTGACCTTGGACTTCCACCTCCAGGACCGTGAGAAATAGATTGCTGTTGTTGATAAGCCCACTTTATGGTATTTTGCCGCACAGCCCAAATGACAGACAGAGAGAAAGACCTTCCGGGGCACTATGGTGAGGACTCAGGGAAGCTGCAGTGAGTGGGGTTTCTGTGTCTGGTAGGACAGCGGGTGTATGAGGAGGGGGCTTAGAAGTGGGAGTGGAGAGCCGGGCGTGGTGGTGCACACTTGTCATCCCAGTACTTGGGAGGCTGAGACTGGAGGATCCAGGTTCGCGGCCAGCCTCAGCTACTTAGTGAGGCCCTCCGCAACCTAGCGAGACCCTGTTTCAAAATAAAATAATAAAAAATAGGGCTGGGGGAGTAGTTCGGAGGTAGAATGTCCCTGGGTTCAATCCCCAGTACCGCCAAAAAAAAAAAAAGAAGTGGGAGTGGAGGCTTTATGAGATGCAGATTAATGAAGGCCCTTGAGTGTCATGCTAGAGTTTAGACTTTCTCCTAGAGATGGGGGACATTACAGGGATTTAGGCAGGGGAGTGGCATAGTCCAATATGCTCTTTAGAAAGAGCACCCTGGACATGGTGTGGTTGGAGAGGGGAAGGCGGCAGGCTGGACTTGGGTGAGGAGCTTTAGTTCGGGACTTGAGGTGCATGAAATCCTTGTGCTTCTGCAAAAAGGCTTCAAGTCAGTTAATTCTGTGCAGTGGAATGTGAGGATGCGACAGGGCCTTTTTACATTTCAAGAAGAAAGCTACGGGGAGAAAAGCATTGATGAGCTGGAGGATCCGGTGTTTTACATGGCGACCGATGCCCTTGTATTTAAATTACCAACCAGGTCAGCACACTGCCTAAGGACACGGGCCATTCACTTTTGCTAACCTAAGCAGGATTCTTCAGTATCCCGAATTCCGAGGCTTAGACTGGTGACGGGGCACATCTAAGAGAAGATGGGTCATTGAGACGTATCGGTTGTTTGTCTCCATGGCGTGGATCCTCCTGGGATAGAAGGTGTCACCTGATGGGGTGTCATGGGTTGAGTTGTGGCCGCCCAAATGTATATGTTGAATTCCTAACCCCCAGGACCTCAGGATGTGACCTTATATAGAGATGGGTCTTTTTGGAGGTAATCGGGTTAAAATAGGGTTGAGTGGGCTCTGATCTAATATGACTCTTGTCCTTATAAAAAGGGGGAAGTCAGACACAGAAATGACATGCAGAGAGGGAAGATGGCATGAAAACATAGTTTTTTTTTTTGCGGAACTGGGGATTGAACCCAGGGGCATTCTACCTCCGAGCTACACCCCCAGCCCTATTTTATTCTTTATTTTGAAACAGTCTCACGAAGTTGCGGAGGGCCTCACTAAGTAGCTGAGGCTGGCCGCGAACCCGGATCTTCCGCTCTCAGCCTCTCAAGTACTGGGGTTACAAGAGTGCACCACCATGCCCAGCTGAAAACATACGTTTTAAAAAATGTAAGTGCTAATATGTAAGTGGGGAGAAGGCCATCTACAGTCCCAGGAACACACCTGAGCTGCCAGAAGCTGAGAGAGGGGCACGGAGCAGATTGTCTGTCACAAATTCAAGAAGGAACTAACCCTCCTGACACCGGAATCCCAGACTTCCAGCCTCCAGAACCAGGAGAGAGTGACTTTCTACTGTTCAAGTCAGCAAGTTGGTGGTGATTTGTTACAGCAGCCCTCGGAAACGGATACTAACCCTAACTGCTTAAGTAGTTAAAAGGGGAGGTGGAGCTGGGCGTGGTGGTGCACAGCTGTAATCCCAGTACCTGGGAGGCTGAGACAGGAGGATTGCAGGTTCAAGGACAGCCTCAGCAATGTAGCAAGACTCTTAGCAACCTAGGGGGACCCTGTTTCAAAACAAAATTTAAAAAGGGCTGGGGTTGTAGCTCAGAGGTAGAATGCCCCTGGGTTCAATCCCTAGTAACACAATAAGAGGGGGAGGGTGGTGAATTTCAGAAGGCCTCTTGGTCTCAGTAGCGCAGGTGAGGAGGCATTCACAGCGGAATCTGAACAACCTCCAGTCGCCATGTTTACCTGAAAGCAGAAGGCAGAAGGGAAATTAAATTCCTCAGAGACCTATGGGCTGCCTAGTGCTATAGTTCTTCAAGTGCGGTCCCCAGACCAGCAGCATCAGCATCACACAGAATTGCAGATTCTCGGGTTTTCCCTGAGGCCTCCTGTGTCAGAAACTCTGGGAGATGTTGATGTATCCTCCAGTTTGAGAGACACAGGCCTGCGGTGTCATGTCAACCCTCAAGAAGGCAGAAAAAGTGTCACGGGGAAGGTGACGCTAGAGGTGCGCCTTGAAGGATGTGTGGGGTTTAGTAGGGGCTGGGGAAGATCACTTTAGGTGGAACAGAGGTGCGCAGGCATGGAAGTGTGAGACTTATTTAGGGGCTTGGATTGCTCAGGGTATGAGGCAAATCAAGAGGGGCATGAGAGGAAGTGAGGACAGACCCTCGGTGGGAAGTGAAGAACAAAGGGAAAACGCTGTTATGTTGCAAGGATCTGAAGCTAGGATGAGCTTATACTTAGCCAGGAGCTGCTGAGTGAGGAGTTTTAGGACAATTACTATAGGAAGAAGCATCAAAATATGTGTGTGTGTGTGTGTGTGTGTGTGTGTGAGAGAGAGAGAGAGAGAAAGAGAGAGAGAGAGAGAGAGAGAGAGAGAGAGAGATTTAGTTTGCTTTTCCATCTCTGTGACCAAAATACTTGACATGAACAACACAGAGGAGGAAAGGTTTATTTGGTTCATGGGTTCAGAGGTACAGTTCATAGTTGGCTGACTCCAAGGCAGATGTCATGGTGTCACGGCATGTTGCAAAAGATAGCAGCTCACCTCATGGCTGCCAGAAAGCAGAGAGAATGGTTGGAAGTGATCTGGGGCAGATACAGTCCCAGAGGCCACACTCCCAGTGACCTACTTCCTCCAGCCAGGCCCCACCTACCTAAGTCACTGCCCAGTAAATCCATTCACATTATTAATTCTTCAGTGTATTTATCCATGACGAGAGATTAGATCACTGATTCATATTTCACCCTGAACATTTTTGCATTGCCAAGGCATGAACTTTCCCAGGGGACATTCTATATTCAAACCATAACAACGTGTGAATGTGCGTGTGCTACTCAAATGAGCTGAACTTGTTGTGGTGTCCTTAAGCCAACAATCATTGAATACATGTACTCAGCCGCTCTTTATCAAAGCGTGGGCTGCACACTCCCTGAGCTTCTTGAGATGAATGGGGGGTGTCACACCAACACCAGGAGAAACCTAGATTTGGGGAATCTTTAAGAAAGCCAAGAGCCAACAAGACTCCTGAATACCTGTACCATTGTCTCTCACCAGAAGCTATTAAAAGACAAATGACTCTCTTATCTCTGCACCTTGACCGCTAGCCAGCGAGTCATGATTCTTCTCCCCCGAGCCTGGCTCCATCACAGCTGAGCCAATTTTGACCTGAGTTGCTAAGCTCTCCGTTCACTGACCCAGCCTAAAGGCAGGAATGACAGAGTTTGTCTCTGGGGGTGATGTGATTGGGCCAGGTGCAATGGAGAACTTTCTGCCCTTTTGCTGTGAATCTCAGCTCTCATGGCAGCCGGGCTTCATGAAGACATCCGTCTCTGCCGAGGCGCCGCGCTCTACCCACAGGCTCTTCCTCCCAGCAGGCGTGTCTTGCTGGTTGTTTAACCTTGGCAGTGGGAAAAAGAACCCGAGAGAAAGTGAGGGCGTGCGACCCTGGCTCCTCTTTGCTCAGTCATCCACGACATGGGAGGAGGAAGATGATGTTTGGCTGCCTTTCCCACGGTGGCTGGGGATGGGGACAGGAACTTGCCTCTCTGGTTGGGCCACCAACAAGCAAGTGCAGCATCTGTGTGCACAGAGGCTGTGTCTGGAGGAAGAGGGGACGGGGCTCCACTTAGGATGGACAGCACACGCTTTCTTACGGCTGTCTCCCCTCCAGTACGGCACGATGTCTCATTCGCAGCTGAACAGCTGGCACCTGTCTCAACAAAAGCTTCACCTTCGTGCCTGTGCGTTTTGCGTGTGCTGCCGGTATTATCATTCCCATTTATGAATTTGGAAACCGGGGTCTAGACGGGTTAAGTGGCTTGCCCAAAGGCACACTACTAGTCCCGGGCAGCTCTAGAAGGAATTCCTGTTTCCCTCCCTCTTGGTTTTATCCTATCACATCTTTCAGTTTATTTCCAGTTTTCTTGCTTGTTGATGAGTTGAGTGTCTTGATGTCTGTCTTTGCCACCAGGCTCTGAATCGCCCTGTCTTTGGGGTTCTAGAATATTTGTTAGCACAATAATGAATGAATGAATGAATGAACAAATGCATGCTTTGAACCCAGGCCTGGCTGAGCAAAGCCTCGCTCTGATCATGGCAGAGTTCCATGTAGTAGGATCTTGCTTGGTGAATGTAGACGGAATTGAATTATAGCCCAAGGTTGGAGTGGCAGGTGGGGGCATCAGGCATGTCCACATGAGAAAATCACAGGAACACACCCCAGTGCAGGTATAAACATGTGCCCAGGGGTGCAGGGCAAACCTCACCCAAAGGTGCAGGCCAGAGAGACACTCAGGGTGTTCTAGGAGCCTGGGGTGCTGAGAGGCATCCTGTGGTGATGGGTCAGGGGCTCCCCATGGGGCGAGGACTCTAGAAATTGATTTCTTGCATATGCACAGAGTCTTGCATTAGGAGCTCCAGCTGGGAGTCAGGAAAAGCATGTGATGAAACGGCTCTGGGCCTCAGTTTACCCCCTGGTCGTTTGTTGTGGGTTCCAACACTGTGGTATGATGGTGCCGAGCAGGGACTGGCAGTGGAATGCCTGGGTTCAAACCTTAAGCCCCCCACTTTCCAGCTGTGCTTCAGTTGGAAAACCTCCTTTCTCCTTCGTATCTCCTCTCATGTGTAAAACAGATAAGGATGGTTCTGATATCCACGAGTGGTGGTGAGGGAAGAATGTGTTAATGTACGTAGAGCTCTTACAACAGACAAGAAGTGCTCAGCTTACTGGTTGGGTGAGAGGGTCCAAAGAGATAGTGACTTTTCTTTTTTTTTGTGGTGCTGTGAATTGAACCCAGAGGCATTCTACCTCTGAGCTACACCCCCAGACTAATTTTATTTCTTATTCATAAACAGGGTCTCACTAGGTGGCTGAGACCTCACTAAATTGCTGAGGCTGTCCTCGAACCTGCGATCCTCCTGTCTCAGCCTCCCAAGTACTAGGATTACAAGCGTGTACTACCACACCCGGCCAGATAGTGGCTTTTTGCAGCGGGAAAAACTGTTACAAACACTGAGCAGAGGTGAGATTTGGACCCAAGTACCCCAGACTTGCGTTATAAATTCAGTTGATCAGATGAGAGAACTAGAGGTGGGTGGACCCAAGTTTTTAAACAACCTGTTACTGTTTGCAATGCATGCCCACCTCTAGATACACAGCATCGTCCCAAGTTTTGTCTGCTGAGGTCTCCCATGTCTGTGGCTTAGCCATCACCACTCTGGGGCCCAGCGAGCTCGCGGCACCTTGTTTGAAGGTCATGGTCCTTGAGTCTTTGGTTCATGTGTTTCTTGTGGGCTTAGTATGTCCCAGCTTCTGCTAGTAAAGTGGGGCCACAGCCAACTGCTGCCTCTGCTCACACGGTCAGAGGGAGCAGATACGAAAAAAAAAAAGGTGTCATGAAAAGAAATACACAGAGCTGGGCGTGGTGGCGCACGCTTGTAATCCCAGTACTTTGGGAGGCGGAGACCGGAGGATCCGGGTTCGCGGCCAGCCTCAGCGCTTGCTCTCTCTTTCTCTCTCTCTCTACCTAGTGAGGCCCTCCGCAACTTCGTGAGACCCGGTTTCAAAATAAAGTATAAAAAATAGGGCCGGGGGCGTAGCGCGGAGGTAGAACGCCCCTGGGTTCAATCCCCAGTACTGCAAAAAAAAAAAAAAAAAAAAAAAAAAAGAAATACACAGTACGCTGCAGGAAGCACTGTGAAAGCACAAGATGCTACGAGAGCAGGGGATAGAAGGGTCGACCCACCCGGAAGGTCAGAGAAGTTTCCCCGAGGACAAGGCTGAAGCTGGGATGTGAAGGCTAGCAGGGGTGACCAGGTGAAGGAGACAGTGGGGACAACCTGGACACAGGTCTGGCGGCGAGAGGGGTGTCAGCGAATGCCAGGTCTGAAAGAAACGCGGGAGCTGAGCCTGAAGCTGGGAGGGTGAGTCTGAGGTTGGCAGGTAGACTGGGCTGCGTTTGGGAATTGCCTGGCAATCGAAGAGCAGAGAGAAACCACTGCAGGTTTCAAAGGCGTGGCGGGAGGTGGCGAGCATCCGATCGGCCGTCCAGAGCATCCTCTGTAGACGGCGGGCAAAGCCAGCCGCACAGGCCCAGAGCGGGGGCAGGAGGTCACGGCTGCTCAGTGGCCAGTGCCATTCCACAGTGAGCTGTGGAGCACCAGCTGGCTGTGGGCTCTGTGCTGGGGACTGGGAGCTCAGCGGTGACCACGACAAGGCCTCCGCCTGAGAGAGGTGGCCTTCTAGCGGAGGGACACAGACGATGAATGGACAGCGAGTGAAGAATTCTGTACTGTGTCAGGCGGTGATACAGGGTGGGAAGAAAAACGGAGAGCGGGTAAGAGAATAGAGGTATCCGCTGCCTGGCGGGTGGAGACCATCAAGTGCTGATATTTCGAGTGAGGACCGTGCACGTGACTATCTGGCGGAGGGATGTTCCAGGAGGAGGGCAGGTAATGGCCGAGGCCCGAGGTGGGGACAGGCTTGGTGTGTTTGAAGGACAGTGAAGAAGTCAGTGTGGCTGGAGAGAAGGAAGACAGGGTGGGGGGAGTCCACACTGAGGATTTAGATTGGTTCAGAAGGGGAAGGGCCGTCACTGGAAGCTGGAGAGGTGGGAGATGACACGAACGAGGTAGCAGAAGGATTCCAGCCCAGGTCTTTGTTCTTTTCCAATTTTGGGGCTCCCACATCCCCTTCCCAAGTTTGGATCTCTCCCTGGCTTTGCATGTTAGCATTTTTTTCTTATATGTTAACAGCCAGTGTGGCAGAGCCTATCCCTGGATCAGCCCATGAGACATAAACCCCAAGAGGGTTGACTTTTTATTTTTTGGTATTGGGGATTGAGCCCAAGGGCATTCTACCTCCAAACTACATCCCCGGCCCTTCTTATTTTGAAACAAGATCTTTTGCTAAGTCACTGAGGGGCTCACTAAGTTGCTGAGACTGGCCTTGAACCTGCGATCTTCCTGTCTCAGCCTCCCAAGTACTGGGATTACAGGCGTGCACCACTGTGCCCAGCTTACTGGTTTTTCTTTTTTTTTTTTTTTTGGTGACAAAGTATAAATGCATTTCTAGCTTTTCCCACTAGAATATCGGCCCCTTGACAGCAGCCACTTTGTTTGGCTCACAACTGTATCTCCGAATCCTTAAATAGCATCCGAAATTGTAGATGTCAATAACTATTTGCCAAGTTAATGGATGATCGCCCTGCACTCAGGTTTCTATTTTAATGACTCTTGGCCAGAGAGCAGAGATTCAGCAGAGAGATGTGGAGGAGGCAGGTGAAAAAGAAGAGGGAGAGAGGGGTGGGGCCCCTTTATGATTCATCAATACAGAAGCACAAAATAAAAAGTCCTGGGCTTAAGACAGAATGCAGGTAGGAAGTATCAACAACCAAAGCTCTTCATCTGAAAATACCTGATGCTTGTGTGGGACCTGCCTGGGGTGTACAGATGTGCAGGAGGCAGGGGAAAGTGCAGGAAGGATGCCCAAACGAGAACCTTCTGGATGCTCCCCGCTACCCCCAGGGCAAGGCCAGGGCCCGAGCATGTGGCTGCAGAGAGCAGCAGCCAGGCGACCTCCGTGCCTCCCGAGGAGGCTGCCTATCTGTCCTACTCATTTTGCCAGCGCAATCCCATTATCGTCTGGAGCAGAGAAGCGGGCAGGAACCAAGCATGTGTCTATTTTATTTTCTTCCAGAACCGACAGGAATATTGAGTGATGAGTGATATGTCTTTGTGTTACATTTAATGATTAAAAAAAAATTGTGCTCTAGAGCATGAAGATGCTTTGGAACGTCTCTGAAAATGATTCCTTCCTGTCCGTGGACAGCTCAGGTTGCACCTTGCCTGTGCCCCGTTCCCAGCCCCTGCGAGACACTTCTAGGAGGCCGCAGCCCCCGCCTAGTTCCCACTTTAATTGGTTGCATTATGCAAACAATGAAAAAGCCACTGCATGAATAAGGCAGGGAACTTTTTAATCGCAGACGAGGTGAGACATATGCCTCATCCTCAAAATAAATGTTGGGGCATTAACTTTTAAGGGCTGCACTGGGTTGTCTGTTAAATGTTTTATTCAGCATTTCTGTTCTCTCTTTTAAAATGCTGGTTTGCGTTTGAATCTACAGGACTGCAGCTCTCGGGAGGATGGGGGACTGGGTTGGGGAGGTAGAATGTTCTTTCTGGAGACTCCCCGATCCCATTATCCTCAGGCAGCGCAGCCCGTGGGCTGGATACGGGGCCTGCTGGAGCTCTGGGAAGGACAGGCAGGGCTGGTGGGTAAGATCCCTTCATCTGCATGTGGTCGGGGACCCTCAGAAGACACAGGAGGAAGACCGTTTTCCATTGTTGCTCTCCCCAGCCCCATATTACTTCATTCACATTAACTGCAGTGCTAATGATCCCCTCCCAATTTTAATGCCTTAATATAGCATTTGGCCGACCATGGTCCTAGGGCCAAATCTGGCCCGCTGTCTGTGTTTGTAAATAAAGTTTTATTGGAACACAGCCACACCCATTTGCTTAGAGATCACCTAGGGAAGCTTTCAAGCTACAATGGCAGAGTTGGCTCACCGTGACAGAGGCCGAATGGCCTTCAGAGATGAAAATGTTTGCTCTTTGGAGCTTTGTAAAAACTTGCTGACTGCTGGCTTCACAATGAAGTGTATTGGTTACAGATCTCTGGTCCATTGTAGGACTTTTTGGGGTCAGTAGGCAGCTTCTGTCATGTGGGTATGTAGGGACCCAGTCCCTGTCATCTGTGGCTCTGCTGTCCTCTAGTACCCTAGAGTTCTGTGCATCCTGCTATTGAGGGGGAAGGGGAGAAGAGAAGGTGTCCCCATCATCACAGCCCTGGCCCGTGTCCTCTTGGTAAGATCTGACCCCGCACTGCCCCAGATGCATAGGAGCACCCGAGGAAGTCAGCCCTTCTATCATGTGCTTGCTTTCGTAGCATCTTGTGATTTCACGGTACTTACTGCAGTGTACTGTGTCTTTTTTCACAGGGATACATTGGGGAGATGGCTCAGCATCCCTGGGTGGGCCCTTGCCCCATATACTGCTCTTGTGTCTTAATTTTCGCCCCTGGGGAAAATCCTTCTTTTCCTAGAGTCATAGTAGAAGAGACTTTAGCTTTGTTACTTAGACACTTTCCAAAGACCTTCTGCTTCCCACTCTGGCAAGTTTCAAACATCACACCTTTTATTTTATTTTTTATTTTTTTGGTGCTGGGGATTGAACTCAGGGGGATTCTATCTCTGAGCTACACCCCCAGCCCTTTCTTAATTTTTAATTTTTGTTTTGAAACAGGGTCTCAGTAAGTTTCTGAGGGCCTTACAAAGTTGCTAAGGTTGACTTGGAACCTGTGATCCCCCTGTTTCAGCCTCCCAAGTACTAGGATTATAGGCGTGCAGCCCCATGCCCAGCCACACCGTTCTTTAAACTCTGGAGCTATGAGTTCGCTATAAACATGAATGGTTTATGATTCGGCTGCACCTTGATTAATCTGCAGTCTGGCTAGCCCCTTCTAACTCTCTGCCACCTCTCTCAATTTTCTCCTTCACTTGATCCTCTCTCTTTCCTCCCATCTCTGTCTACCCTCTCTCCATCTTCCTTTCTCCTTCTCCCCTCTTGTCTTTATTTTTGTCTTCTCTCCTCTGACTCTCTCATGGCCTCTCTGCATTTCAAACTATTGATTTTTCTTTTCTCATTCACTCTTGGATTATTCTCTTGGAGGCTGGGTCTGAATTAAATGCTCATTTCACATGCTCAAAACATAAACAGCCAACCAAGCACGGAGCCGTTCTTCATCTATAAGAGGGCTCTCGTGCTACTCAACAACTCTTGCTCGTCATAGAACAACTACTGAATGGGAAGCCACTGCATCCTCTCCAGCAAGTGATGACGGGGGCTACGCCAGAACGTGGCCTTCCCTCTGTTGTTTAGGCATCTCATCTTGGGACCACTCCAACTCCATGGCCTGAATGGGACTGAAAAATGAGCATCTCTGAAAGGCAGGTGCACTGTGGTATATTGTATGATTTCCAACAGGCAATGGGAGACAGAGGAGAGGTGGGGAAGATATAGTTTAGCTAAGATCAGAAGCCTATCTTTTCTTTTTTACTCGTCACAGGAGTCTGTAGCGAGAGGCATATCTAAATGAATTTTCAGAATCTGACCAGAGTCTCCTGGGCTCCATCTGAGCCCTGTGTGCCCTGGGAAGAGGCAGATGCCCTGGTTGTCAAGAACATGTCTTAGGGCTCCGAGAACCAGTGAGATGACCTTGCCTGAGCCATTTAACCTCCCTGAGCCCAGCTGCTCTCCTGAACAGTGAACTCAATGACAGCTCATGAGGGTGGAGGAGCTGGTGTCACGGGAGAAGTACCTAGCACAGGTGAACGCTTAATAAGTACTTGTCAGCTGGGTGCGATGGCACATGCCTGTAATTCCAGTACTTGGAGAGGCTGAGGCAGGAGGATCACAGGTTTGAGGCCAGCTTCAGCAACTTAGTGAGACCCTTGGCAAATTAGGGAGACCCTGTTTCAAAATAAAAGATTAGAATGGGGCTGAAGGTGTAGCTCGGAGGCAGAATTCCCCTGGGTTCAAATCTTACTATCACAAATAATAAATAAGTAAATAAATAAATAAATACTTCTCAGTTTTGCTGTTCTGAGACTTTCTTTGTATATAAAATGATACCCATGCCCACCTTCCTAGGCCACTGGAGGACTGAGATACTGTGTGACAAAGAGCCCTTTGGGAGGTCTATGGACATGAGTAGACTTGTGACCACATATTATTTCTGTCTTCAGGCTCAACTAACCAAACAATAATGCCCATTTATATCCACATACAACTGCAGACTTTCCTCTTAGGAGAAGTCAGTGAACCAGGACAAGAGGAAATAGCACGGGCTCTTTCTGGTGTTTTAATTCCTTCATACTTCTTTCTTTCATTTCTTTGTACTAAGGAGGGCTTGCCAGAACGCACAGTAGCCATAACAGAGAAAGTGGTCTCCACTGGTGTTCAAATCCTGCTCGGTTCCCTTGTTAGCTTTAAGATTTGTGCCAGGTTACTAAACAAATCTCCACCTTAGTTCCCGCATCTATAAACTTGCCATCATAAGACCTACTTTGAAGGGTCATCGTAAAAGCACACGTAACTGCTCCCAGATACACACAGATGCAAGTACTATAGAAAATAGAAAACTGTGAAATATTTGTCGATTATATTTTACTTGGCTTCTGGTGGTGTTTATAGAGCCACTGCCGTAGTTGGCTGAATGATTCCAGATCTGGAAATACCTCATTTTCTAGCTTGGGAATGCAACCAGAATGCCAGGAGCACTGGTCATCGCCTGCTTGTTTACGGTGTGGAACATGTTTAGCCTGGAGAATTCAGCTGGACTCTCCCATCTCAACATCTGACGGTCCTTTATTCCTCATTGGTGGAGCCCTGTTTTTTTCTAGGCATTGGAATGCTGGTTGATCATCCTGCTTGTTTAAACAAGCAAGTCAAGCTAACCTCCTGACTAATATGATTTTCCCTCCTCTAGATTCCTGTATTCAACTAAAAACTCAGCAGATTATTCCTTTTTTTTTAATAAAAAACAGTGTGGTGCTGGGGACAGAACTCAGGGCATTGTGCATGCCTGACAAGCACTTTACCATGGAGCTACACCCCAGCCCTGTGAGCGGTTTACTCCTAATAGACTGGGATACGAAGGCATGATGACCACATTAATCAGACGAATGTCATCTTGTATTATTTTCTAATGCTGCTTCTGTTGGGCCCGACTTTAACTTCTTGAGAACGGTGTCACTGTTTCCCATTTCCTCCCAAATATCTGGCATAATACTAAAAAATGATGGGTTCTTAGTAAACACTGGCCCATGGATTGTGGTAGTTGTGTATGCGTAGTTATGTGTGGTATTCACACACACATTCATTTAATCAGCCACCAAATAGCGAGTGATCATTCTCAAAATGGCAGCCACTGTGCTAAGTGTTCAGACCAGAGAGAAGGAAGACCCCGCTGTGGGGAAGCTCTCATCTGGAGGTTGGAAGAAAGACAGGGAAACAGGTCATGGGGCAGAAGTGACGTATGCTCTATTTTGGGTTTAGGAAATAGTTCAGGGATGTAGAAACAATTACAACCAGCATTTGTGCTGGACATTAAAGACGGCAAACTTCTATAGTTGAGGGAGACAGGGAAAGAGGCACCGAGGTGGGACATGGAGGAATAGCAAGGTGGTGTTCTGTAGGGCCAGGATGATGTGTGCATGTATGTGTGTGTGTGTGTGTGTGTGTGTGCGTGCGTGCGCATGTGTGTGTGCATGTGTATGCATGTGCATGTGTGTTTGTGCTTGTGTGTGTTGGAGGTTGAGCTAGAAATCAAGGCTTCGGTCCTGTGTGCTCTGCCATGGGGTTTGTATTCGTGTATTCAACGTGTATTTATCAAGCACCTGCTGTATGTCAGGCGCTGTGGTGTTTTGTGTGTGTGTGTCATCTCCTATGAGCCTCCCAGTGATCCCATGGATTAGGTATTGTGACCAGCACTCTCATTTTACAAATGAGGAAACTGAGGCTCAGAGAGGTCAGTGGACGTGTCCATGGTAACACAGTATGATGAGCTGCATAATTGGGGGGAGTGAGGCCCTTTGAGCAGAAAGGCGAGACTGATGGAGCAGAGTGCGTCCTAAGGTCACGCAGAGTGACCCGTCTGGGCCTGGATGGACATTGACCTTGGGCAGCTTCCTAATCTTCTCCAGCTTCCTTCTCATCCCCTGACAGCACCGAGTTCCCTTGCACCCGGGGGCATTTTCGCATGCTTCTCTTTCAGCCTGGAATGCTCTTCCCCTCACGCTTTCCATGGCTGGTTATTTCTCCTCATGCTGCATCCTCTCCGAAAGGGCTTGCCTCCCCTCCGGCTGAGCCCCTCCTGCCCCTCTTCACCATCAGTTGCATCTCAGATACGCCTCTCACTTTCTCCAACCTTCTACCACCGGTAGTGATGTAACACACTGCACTTGGCTGCGTGGCTGAGAGCGTGGTGTCCGGGGCATATTGCTGGGGTGAGAATCCTGGCTCCTCCACTTACCACTGCTGGGGCCACTGCTGGGGTACTAGGCAAGTCCTTCACCTTCTGGGCCTCGTCTTTCTCTTCTAGAACACAGGGACAGCGAGAGATTCTGTCTCACGGGATGATCTAGGAGGGATTCCATGAGGGCAGCGTCTGAAGCACAATAGGTTGTCAGTACAACCATTTATTTATTTATTTATTTATTTATTTATTTATTTATTTATTTATTTATTGGTACTGGGGATTGAACCCAGGTGCATTCTACCTCCGAATTGCATCTCTAGCCCTATTTTAGTTTTTTTTTTTTTTTTTTTTTTTTGCGGTACCGGGGATTGAACGCAGGGGCATTCTACCTCCGCGCTATGCCCCCGGCCCTATTTTTTTTATGCTTTATTTTTGAAACCGGGTCTCACAAAGTTGCGGAGGGCCTCACTAGGTAGAGAGAGAGAGAGAGAGAGAGACAGGGAGAGAGAAAGAGAGAGAGAGAGGAGAGAGAGAGAGAGATAAATCTCGCACGCGCCCGCACGCGCGCGCATGCGTGCTAAGGTTGGCCGCGAACCCGGATCCTCCGGTCTCCGCCTCCCAAAGTACTGGGATTACAAGCGTGCGCCACCACGCCCGGCTTAGTTTATTTTTATTTTTATTTATTTATTTATTTTTGCGGTACTGGTGATAGAACCCAGGGGCCTTCTACCTCCAAGCGACATCCCCAGCCCTATTTTTTATTCTTTATTTGGAAACAGAATCTCTCTAAGTTGCAGAGGGCCTCACTAAGTAGCTGAGGCTGGCTGCGAACCCGGATCCTCCCGTCTCAGCCTCCCAAGTACTGGGATTACAAGCGTGTGCCACCACGCCTGGTTTTAATTTTTTAAATTTTGAAACAGGGCCTTGCTAAGTTTCTGAGGGCCTTGTTAAGTTGCTGAGGCTGGCCTGGAACCTGCGATCCTCCTGTCTCATCCTTCCAAGTACTGGAATTACAGGCGTGTGCCCCCACGCCCGCCTAAGATGTGTTTTGAGTGGATCCATGTCTGAGCAGTCTGTACATTTACTACCTAGGTCTTGGGGCTGCCCTAGAGCTGGGAAGGCACAGATTTCTTAGAGGAACCAATTGTGGTCTTTTCTCTCCCATTCACACAGCGGCTGCTCCACAACGGGTGTGTTTCTGTGGGGATGCTGCAGCCCCTTGACCCCTGGAAGGACTTCTTGCAGAGTGCAGCCTCCAAATCGCAGCCAATTAGGGCTGATTAGATGTTAATGAGTCTGAAGCTGCTTCGTAAGCAGTTTAGCACACCCTTGGAGGTGACAGTGAGCAGCCGGGGACACAGTGGCATCCTGCACAGGCTGCAGAAGTGCAGGGGGCCTTGGCCAAGACCACAGCAGCTCCCTCACGTGTCCCGACCACAGCTGTGGTCCTTCATGCTGCAGCTGCCGCAGGTGGCATCCCTGCTCCACCTGGCAGCGACAATAATGATGGTGATGAGGATGATAGTAGAATAATGGTACGTACTGAGCACTTCACAGGGCCAGCCATTATGCTCCGTGCTTAATTTTATCTCGTCTTTACAACATCGTAGGTCACACCGTGATTATTTACTCTCATTTTGGAGCTGAGGATTGGAACCGTTAATTAATTCACCTTGCATTATCTGGTTATTAAGCGGCAGAGCACGCATTTGATCTCTTGACTCCAGAGTCCGTGGTCTCCTTGGTTATTCAGAAACTCAATATAGAAAACTCTAATTTCACATTTATCACACATGCCAAACTCCCACCTGGTATCAGAGTCATAATATGCAGAACTTCAAATTTATATTTATTGATCACCCACACTGTAAGAAGTTTTTTTTCTTTTTCTTATGTGAGGGTGTCTGAAATTCTTGGAAAAATAAGGTAGGGCAGGTATGAGTATTCCTGTTATCCAAAGGAAGAACGGAGCCGAAAGAGTGATAGTGCTTATGCAGGTATGTGCAGCTGCTCGAGGACAGGGCCAGGGTCTGCATCCGGGTCACCTGACTTCAAGGCTGGTCCCTTTCCTCCACACCAGTGCTTCTTGGGCAGCGGTGGTAGGTTCTCTGTGTTTGTTTTAATTCCTAATCCTTCGTTGTCAGATACTTTTGTAAAACATAACATAAATAAATACAACAAAAATATAACAGAAAATAAATACCCAGAGAGATGACCCTGTACTCGGACACTGCAGTTTGTCACAAGTGGCTATAGAAGTTTCTAGATGCTTCCTCTCAAAGTCTGTACTCATCTTGTCAGAGGCTGTAACAAATGGGTCCATGGACCACACTTTGAGTAGCACTTTTGTGCACATACTACCTCTCTGCTACCTTGTCTTTCTCCTGCCCAGTGGCTCCCTACCCAGCAGGCACATTAGCATCTTCAGGAGGCTTCCTGAATTAATTGCTCTGGACTGGAGCCCTGACATCTGTACTTTTTAAAGGTATCCTAGCTGGGCGTGGTGGCACACACTTGTAATCCCAGTACTTGGGAGGCTGAGACCAGAGGGTCAGCTATTTAGTGAGGCCCTCCACAACTTAGTGATACCCT
>PVJS01014244.1:22810-40779 GCA_004027185.1 Glis glis
TAACCTTTAGTGTTTACATCCATGAGTTCACTTGAAAGAGTTCTTTAAAGGAGCATATTAGGCTGGGCATGGTGGTACACTGTAATCTTAGTACTTGGGAGACTGAAACAGGAGGATTGCAGGTTCCAGGCCAGCCTCAGCAACCTATTGAGGCCCTCCACAATTTAGTGAGACCTGTTTCAAAATAAAAAATAAAATAGGACAGGAGGTGTAGCTCAGAGGCAGAATGCCCCAGTACCCCGCCCCCCAATAAAAAGGAATATATTAGTCAGCTTTTCACCACTGTTACCAAAATACCTTACAAGAATAACACAGAGGAATAAAAGTTTATTTCGATTCATGGTTTCAGAGGTTCTGTCCATAGTTGGCCGGCTCTAAGGCAGAAGCAATATGGTGGCAAGGTGTGGTGGAGGAAAGTTGCTCAACTCATGGCAGGAAGAAAGCAGAGCCAGGAAGAGACCAAGGCCACGCCCCCAGTGACCCACCACCTTCAACCATCATCTACCTCTGAAACTTGCTGCCTTGGAAACCAGGCTTTCAACACACGAGCTCTGGGAGGGACACTTTAAACCAAGGAGGTAGTGGGGATTATACTCCAGTCTTGCTGTTTCTTACGGACAGAGAAGCTGAGGGCCAGAGAGATTGGGTTTTTGTTCCACCAATTCCCTGGTGTCTTGAGTCCCCCCCATCAGGGCTCTTTCTGTTCTTCTTGTACCCCAAAGAAAGCCCTCTCCTTCCTAGAGGACCCAGGGAAGCCCTCTGCTTAATTAGAGGTCTGTTTCAATGGGAGTCTGCATGCATTCCTGAGACCCCTGGCTTTGGTCCCTGGTGGGGAGGAAGAGAACAAGGAAGCCCATCCCTGGGACCGAAAAAAAGGTGTGAGCAGCCCCTGGAGGTAGTGCTGCACCTGAAATCACCAGGATCCTCAGGGACTGCAGAGGCAGGGCCAAGCAGCCGGCTAAGAGCTCTTCCAACTGTAGGGCACTGAGCTCCGCAGCTTGGGTGGCATGAGCCCATTTCTCTCTTCTTGCCTCTTTATGAACTACCTCAAACATGTAGAAAAAATACCCAGGGCTGTTTTACAACTGACCACCTGTCCCCCAGACTGAATCATATTTGCCCAGGTTCCTGGTCCAAAGTAGAGTAGGAGTTTCTTTTAAGACCTGAGACAAATGTTCTGAAATAACTACCTGTGGGGGGGAAAGTCTAATTTTGTCATTTCAGATCGTGAGCACAGAGCTAGAGAGACTTTTCTTCAGGGTAATTTCTTCTTTTTCTCTTTTCCAACTTTATTGAGATGTAATTGCCGAATCACAATTGTCTATGGCCAAGGTGTAATACGCCATGATACTTTGACATACATGTAGGTGATGAATTATTACAGTCAAGCTAATAACAATACTCCTCACCATGGTCACCATTGTATGTCTATTCTCTTCACAAATTTCAAGCAGATAATTCAAGATGATTAACTTCTCAGAACTTGTTCATTTCATAATTGAAAGTTCGTGCTCATAGACCAACATCTCCTCTTTGGGGTCATATCTGAGTCAGCATGGGGGGCAGCAGGAGGTAGATCCTGAGACCAGTACTCCTGACACTGATAGTTTTGAATCCTGTCCCAGCAGGACTGAAAGGGACCCGGCTGCCATCTCAGAAGAAAGCATTTGCCACGCAAATGAGTATAGCAAAGAGAGGAATTGGGGCAGGAGGTGGGGGGTGGTTTAATCCATTTGAGGGCAAATTGTGTTCTCCCCTTGAGTATATAGTTTATGTGCAAATAACGCTGCTAACTAGAACCACATTTTGTCTTGATGTTAAAGCGGGCCCACAGATCTCTGCTTAGGAATCCGATTTGGCTTTCCTCTTCAAAATGCCCTGCAGATTTTATATTTCCTTTCTGCCGCCCTTATAATGATACCGACCACTTACTACGCTTCTGCCAGATGCCAGACTGTGAATCGCCACCCACTGTGGGTGTTTCATTGACTGGTCCTTTAGCATGTATAGTTTTATGGTTGTGTATTTGAAGTAGTTTACATGTGTGTGCTTTGCCTCCCAAACTCGGCCAAATGCCTTCTCATCAAGCCTCATCCTAATAATTCCCTCTTTAAAATCGTTGTCTTACCTCTTTTTTACTGTCTTAAAAATTAACACCCTTGTAGAAAAATGAGTGTCAAGACCAAGACAAGGGTGAGGGAACATTTGCCTTGGGTACAACTTTTTTTTAAACCATTTTAATTTTTTAAAATTTTATTTTTGATTGACACATAACAATTGTATATATTTATGGGGTACATTGTGATGTTTTTTCATTGCTGAGGATTGAAGGCAACCAGGGCTCTGCACATGCGAGGTAAGTGCTCTGCCACTGAGCTACGCCTGCAGCCCAATATGATGCTTTGGTACATGCATTCATGGTATGCTGATCAAATCAGGACATGGTGTGGTGGCACACTCCTCTTACTCCCAGTACTTGGGAGGCTGAGACAGGAGGATCACACGTTTGAGAACAGCCTCAGCAATGTAGGGAAGCTCTTAATAACCTAGCAAGACCCTGTTTCAAAACAAAAGATACAAAAAGGGCTGGGAGTATAGCTTGGAGATAGAATGTCCCTGGGTTTAATCTCATATATATATATATATATATATATATCATGTATATATATATATAATCTCATATATATATATATATATCATGTATATATATATAATCTCATATATATATATATCATGTATATATATATATAATCTCATATATATATATATATATCTCACACACACACACACACACACACACACACACACACACAATGGTCAAATCAGGGTAAACAGCATATCAATCTCCTTTAATCACTTATCTTTCTTTGTGGTGAGAACATTTAGAATCCTCTCTTCTAGCTATTTGAAATACATAATCCATTATTATTACATAATACATATAAAATTTAAGGGGATGCCCAAAAACTCACTTATCAAATGAGTTTAAAATAATAAATATTATTTTAATGGAATTTTTCTTTTTCTTGGCAGTACTGGGGATTGAACCCAGGGGCATTCTACCTCTGAGCTACACCCCCAGTCCTATTTTTTTTATTCTTTATTTTGAAACAGGGTCCTCACTAAGTAGCCAAGGCTGGCTGTGGAACCTGCGATCCTCCTGACTCAGCCTCTCAAGTATGGGATTATAGTGAGCCACCACGTCTGGCCAAGATATTACTTATCTTGACTGCATGATCTTTTGGTACCTCCTTACATTGTGCACCCAGTGCAGACCATCCCTTCGTTGACCCTCCTCTGGTGTAATGATTTGGATTTAGAATGTCCCCCTAGCCCTCACAGAAGCAAGGTAGCAATGTTGGAAGCCAAGCTTGGTTGCTAATGAGGAGTCCCTGGGGTGCGGCCTTGGGGATTATATAAGGTGTTCTCTTCCCCCTGCTCTTTCTGTTTCTGGCCTCCATGATGTAAGACTGGAGCCTTGTGAACACACATACACACACTCTCTCTCTTCTTCCTGCTGCCATGCTCTGAGCTCCACAGGCCCGGTCTGACATGGACTGCGTCTCTAAATCTTCAGAACTGTAAATAAACAAATCCTCCTTCTAAATTGTGTGTGTCAGTTGTTTTGGACGATATCAATGAGAATGTTGATGGAGACACCTGGTGATAGTGGCCAGTGCTTACTGAATACTCACTGTGTCCCAGGCTTGTTCTTAGACGTTTTTTGGGGGGGTACTGGGGATTGAACCCAGGGACATTCTACCTCTGAATTACACCTCCAGCCCTTTTGTTGTTTTATTTTTGAAACAGGGGCTTGCTAAGTTTCTGAGGGTCTCCCTAAGTTGTAAAGCTGACCTCAAACTGCAATCCTCCTGTCTCACCCTCCCAAGTCCTGGAATTACAGGCATGAGTCACCACATCCGGCTTTCTCAGGAATTTTATGTGTATAATCCTCACAACCACCCCATCAACTGGGAACTGTTGCTGTTCACATTTCTCCAAGCAATTCAGACCCTCAGAAACTTGCCACAAACATAGCTGGAAGGAAGCAGAACCAAGACACTACCAAGGTTGTTTGGCTCTGGGGTGCACACCCTGCTCAGAGATGGTCTCCAGTTCCACCTTCTGCAGTTACCTCCCCAGGTAGCTGCCTCTGATGCCCCAGATCGGCATCCCATCATGCCACCATCATAGCTCCACACAGTGGCGTGTCCTGATCTACTGACTTGCCTGTCTTGCTCAAGAGGCCTCTGTAGATGGCAGCTTCTTCATCCTCCCAGGATATTCTGTGACCCTGATGCTTGGGCTGTCTCATCTGCTCGTTTTTGACTCTGGATCCCACCTCGTTTGCTCCAGAGGACACACACTCTTCAGAGGACAGAAAGAGACCCATCAGCATCTTGTTCCTTAGCAAACAGCCTTTCTCTGGTTTTGTGCTCATCCGTCCTGGTCCATTAGGCAGCTATGGCCATTTTCCAGAGTGACTGATGAGATTTGAAAACGTAGCCAGAGAGGTGTGGGAGGCTGAACTTTGGGTCCCACTGCCCCATATGAATAATGATGGTGGGGGCAGGGTGGCCATGGCCTTTACTGAACAGGGACTGGAGGGCCACAGGGATCATGAGCATCCACTTGTGGGGGTGGGCTGGGGGCCCAGGGAGTAAGTCAGAAGTCTTTGGCTCCTGTTACCCTCATGCAGAGGAGCTATGGTAAACACATGAAGGGTTAGAGAAACTTTTGCAAAACCCCCAGCTAGACTCACCTCCTAGTCTCTCAGTTGTTACCGTCATCCCTTGGGTATCTATTGGGCACCCACCAGCTGTGGGACACTTTGCTGGCCCCCAGGGTTTCAGCAGTGATCAAGGGCGACAGGGCTCCCCACCCTCACAGAGTGAGTGACTTAGTGTGTACCATCTACATGTCCACTGAGATGGGTTTGTGACTGGCGAGCAGCCGCAGCTCCTTGGAAACACTGGGTGCAGTGCATCCCTGGATGGGCATACCGTGTGTGTGCAGAAAGCTAGGTGTGGAGCCCCAGCCCCATGCTGTTTGAATGGGGTGACAGAGGGAAGCCTGCCCCCCTCCAGAGTATCAGGTCTCGGGGTGCCTTCCTGTCTGACTCCCACCCCATTGCAGGTTGAGTTAGGTGTCTCATCCCTGTGTCCCCACAGCCGCTGAGCTACTTCCTCTCAGGACACGCCCACCACGTTGCAGAGTGAGGGTCTGCGCCAAGGCCCATTTCCCATGCCCACCGTGAGTTCCATTGGAGCAGCTGCTGGGCGGTTTTACCTCCCTGTCCTCTGGGTTGCCAGCACCTGGTAACAGCACCTGGTACTACAATGGTCAGTGTTTGCTGCGGGAATGCAGCCAATGGGTGATGGAGCAGGTGAAAGTGCTTAGGCTCACATGGCAATATTAAACGCATGCAAATGAATCTCCTGCAAACTGCGGAAGTAAGGGCAAAATGATTTTCCAAATATAAGTGTGCTCAGAAATTTGAAGGGCTTTCAGAGTGAACATCATACTGGGATGATTTTTTTCTTTGATGACCTAGTCCTTATGTCACTGAGTTGAAATAAGTCACCTGGAAGCAGGTCTCTGGTGGTACGCCACAGGTCTCTGTACTCAGGCCTATTTTAAAACATTGTGGATCTTTCAAGTCTTTTTCTTCTCCACCTTTCACCCGACCCTTGGTAAGATCCCAATTATTTCTCATTTGGGCTTTTCCAACAACCTTCTGAATGCTCCCCTGCTTTTCTATCCTACTGTCTTCCTATAGACACTATAATTTTGGCTTGCGAAATGCAAATGTCATGCTCCTGTTAATAATTCATTAGTTGTTGATAAAGTCCGCGTTGCTTAACTTGGTAAAGTCCCTTTGTTTGTAGCTCTCCAGGCCTCTCTCTCTTCACTCTATTTTTCAGCCACTTAAATACTTGTCACTTCTTGAGTCACTTCCATGATAATGCCCTTTCTCTTTCTCTGGGTTTCCTGTCCTAGCCTCACTGGTTATTTCCCGCTCATCCCAAATATCCCATCTTTCTTTACTAATAGCCCTGCACACTTGGCTGCAGAGTGGTCTATTTATGTCTCTGTCTCTCCTCTAGACTGCCTATCCTAAGGGAAGGGCCCATGCTTTATTCATCAATTTATCTCACCAGGCTTATAGTAGCCACTCAGGAAATGTTTGTTGAATGAATGGAGACCCAAGGCTTTGCAATAAATTGTGAAATTATTTAGCCAGGAGGAAAGTACACTAGATGGCCAATGACATCAAGCATCAAGTATGGGTCGCTGACCTACATGAAAATGTGAAATAAAGTTGTCAAGGTCTTGTTTAAGGGACAAAAATTCTGAAGTCTTGCATTTAGGTCATGAAATTTATTCTACAAGTGCTAGGTCAAAAAGGTTCCCTCCGTATCAAATGACCAAAGGATGTTAACAGGCTGAGATCTCCATTTGTGCTAATAAGAAGACAGAATATTGACATGCCAGACTCCCCCACTCACCCACCCAACCATTTATTAGCTGGACCTTAGACAGTGAATGTGCATTTGAGCCTTGCTCTTATGGGGTTTATAATCGAGGGAGGACACACACATTCAATGACCAGCTACAGGAACTGGGCACAGTTGCAGGCAGACATAAGCATTCTGAAGGAAAGGGAGGTGGTCCAGACTTGCAGGTGGTCAGGGAGGGCTTTCTGGAGGAAGCGATGCTTGGGCCAGATTCCAAGGATGAGTAGAAGCTGATCCAACATCCAATAGCTTGATAATTTCTAGAAATAGAAAGGAGGCTGGAGAGGAAGGGATGGGTCACACAGGTTGGTCACTTTAAGCATTTTTTTTCTTTGCCAGAGAAAATCTCATTACCTAGGAAAAGAAGGAATAATTTAAGCAGTGTTTATGTGGTTTGCATTTAGAAAGAGACCGAGCCTAACCGGCTGTGGTTTTGCTGTCCATGGTCCTGATCCTGGGGCTGCTGCTTGGTAAGGGTCACCATATTTTGGAAGGGCCAGAGAGGAGACAGAATGTGGACAGAGAGAAGGAGGGTGATTCCAGGAAGGGCTTTGAGAAGAGAAGCAGAGGGTCTATGAGAACTGTTCAGCTATCTGAAGGACTGTCCTGTGGGAGAGAGACCAGAGTCCCTTCTTGTCTTGGAGGGAAGATCAGTGGCCTGCAGGCAAGGCTGTGTGGGAGAGAGATGCTCATTGATTCAGAGCAGACCTTTTGACATATTGAAGCCCTTGGTTACTGGGATGATCTTTACAAAATCAGTCAGCTGCCACCATGTGGCATGCTCAGGCAGAGGCTGGACAGCTATTCTCCAGGATAAAGCAAGGCAAGGTTTTCATGGGGACAGAGCAGAGGCTGACGAGAGCAGAGGCTGATGGATGGACTCTGGGCTGAATCCAGCCCACAGATATGCTCTGGGCCTCTGAGCATTATAAAAGTCAAATTACTTTTCACTAAAATATCTAGGTTTTTACAATCTAAAAGGACTTGCAAATTGGGCCAGCATTCTGGAACTGCAATTACTGTTTGTAGCTGATATGTGATGTATTAGTTTCCTATTTTTGTAATAAATGGTCACAAACTTAGTGGCTTAAAACACCATGAAATTTATTATCTCATGCTCTGTAGGTGAGAAGTCTAAAAAGAGCCTCACTGAGCTAACATCAGGGTATTAGTTAGGCTAGGTTCTTTCTGGAAGCTCTGGGGAGAATCTATTATCTTGCATTTCCTAGTGTCTAGAGATGGCCTGAATCCCTTAGCTCATAGCCACTTCCTCCATCTTCAGAGCTGGCACTGAAGCATCTTCAGCTCTCTCTCTCTTTCTCTCTCTCTCTCTTGCTCTCTCTCCTTCCATCACCATATCTCCTCTGACTCTTTTAAGGACACTTGTAATTACTTTGTACTCACCCATCTGGTCAAGGCTGACCTCCCCGTCTGCAGACCCTTACTCTAACCACATCTGCCAAGTCCCTTTTGCCACGCCAGGTAGCATGTTCACGAGTTCCAGAGATTAGGGCATGGACATCCTTGGCGGCTCTTATTTCTCCTACCCCACATGGCCACACTTTTAGACCCCATCGAACTAGGTTTACGCATTTCCTTTATCTGGATCTCAACCAGAGAAATTCACACTTGCAATTCCCAAGCTAAATGACTTGCCTGGATAACCCCTCTTCTCACGATTATTCTATAACTGGGAAGGAGATTTAGCATTGAGGGTTAAATGCATTCATAAAACCTTTCTCTCTTGGGGGGCTGGACACCAGGATTCAAAGGGGGAGGGAATTTTAAAAGTTGCTGAGAAGTGATGATGATTGTATTGTTTGCAAGGTGCCCTGTGATCAGCTCAACATTACTGAGCATGTGTGGTGCAGGATTAAAACTATGTAAGACGAAGCATAAAACAGTAAACACTGCTTTCTTTTCTCTTCCACTCAAGAAAACATTTCAGAATGCAAGAAAGCAAGAATAATGTGAGTATTGGAGTGACCTTGGCTGTCCTATACTGACAAATAAGCCCAGATAATTTTCAGATGTCATTGCATCAGCTGGGATTCTAATAAATTAATTGTGTCAAACCTCAAACCTCATAGCTGATCACGCTCCATTGGGAGAGAAGACCTCTTCTGAATGATATGATGTTTGGCCTTCAGGAGGGTTTTTTTGTCTGTCTGTGGAGATAAGTGTTTTAGCATGGAACTAAGAGCAACATAGCATTGGGTGCAATTAAGTATTGGCATGTGTGGAGCAGACAGTAAGTGCTAAGGGGTTTGGAGGGGCACCTCAGTGAAGCAGCCCTGAAGGATGCATGCCGAACATCACCCCACTGCAATGCAGATGTTTTCTGGTTCTGCAACTGTGTGGCATGGAGAAGAAGCCAACTGTGGGCAACATAGATTGAAAAACAATATTCATCGGAAGGTTTCAGGGGTGGCCTCTCCAGGGAACAGAATACAGAGCCCGTGTGGGGAGCCAGGAGCAGGGTGTGATGGGCAGCTCCTTCAGCACACAGCAGTCATAGTAGATCAGCTCTGACCTTGGGTCTTGCCTCCTGCATGCAAATCCCTGGAGAATGAATCTGATTGGCTGAGCTGGGTCTGCCTTGGCCCAGGAAGGTCAGATGCTACCAGGAGAGGAAGGGCCGGATGCTGCTTTAACTTTTGACTTGAAAAGGTTCTTAGAGTTGAGACACAGGCAATTCCACCGGCTCCTGGGCAGCCTACTCAATCCTCAGGGGTGAACTGGTGATGGGAAGTAGCGGAGGGAGCCTCTAGTGAGCTGAATGGGCTTGCTCAAGTCCATTTTCCTTTTTGGTCTTCAGTTTCTCCTTTTGAAAACAGAAGGATCTTTTAAGTTCCCTCTCAGCTCCAAACCTAGAACCTTTTCTAGCATCAACACCTGGGAAGATCATCTTAGCATTATAAAGTTGGTTCATCTGAAGTCTCTTTTGTTTCCTATTTTTTTTCTAGCTTCTACATATGAGAGAAAACATATGACTCTTGACTTTCTGAGACTGGCTGATCTCACTTAGCATAATGTTCTTTAGTTCCTTCCGTTTTCCTGGAAATGATGTAATTTTTGTTCTTTATGGCTGAGTAAAAATTCCATTGTGTGTATATACCACCTTTTCTTTATCTATTCATCTGTTGAAGGACACCTAGGAGGAGAGAGAGCAGTAGAATAGTGGAAAGGGATTGAGGGGAGGGAGATGGGGAGGGGAAAAAGGAGGATTAAGGAAGGAAACAGTTCAAATAATGCTATGTCCGTATATGAAGGCATCACTACCAACCTCACTAACATGCATGGGAAGGGAGCAGAGGGGAGCGGGGTGGGGTGTGGACAAAAACACACCAAGTGATGTGCGCATGTGTGTTTGTATCACTGTAAACCTCACTATGATGTATAATTACAATACACCAATAAAAGAATAAAAAGTTAGTTTAACATGTACCTGCAATCCATGAGGAGTGCAGTCTTTAGAGTTCAGGCACAAATATTTTCCTATAATTTCTCATTGCTCGTGAGTCACTGATGCCAAGGGAGAGTGTGGCCCTGTTGGCTGTGGATGTCGGAAATGACCGTCGAGAGCTGGGGCAAGATGTCGGGGAAGTCAATGCTACAGCAATGGCTGTGCAAACCTCAGACTTTAGTACACGAGGGCTACCATGTTGCACAAATCAAGATGCAGAGTGGGGCGGGGGACTGTGCTGATGGTACACAGTAGGAATGCTGTCCCCTGAAGTTGTGTGATTTGGCAACCAAGAGACCAGTACAGTGTAATCACACAGCATCCCTGGAGAGGCAAGGTGAGCAGCCCGGAGGCCAGGGAGGATGGTACTGTTTCAGCAGGTGCCTGGGCTTGGAGGTATGCCTCTCCTCTCTCCTCTGAGTCCTATTATCACTTGTTAATGCTGTATATCCACAGTGTTCAAAGAATCATCATGCTGCTGAGAAGCATTTATTGAGAACCTATAAAGTGCTAGCAACTGTATGACATGCTTCCTACATGTCATTTCATCTTACAAGAATTTTTTAGAGGTGAGAACTACTATTAATCCTTTCAAGACTCTAAATACCCTTTGTCTCTGGAAGAAACCCCCATCTTGGATGCTCTGGAACAATAAGGATTTGGGAACTCACCTCCATGGGGGTTATTCTTGAGTAAGCATGCCGAGGCAAAATAAGAATCTAGAATCCACGATGAAATGAACACCACTAGATAAATAATAACAAAACAAGGAGACTAACCAGGTAGGCTTTGTTACTGTCTTCCCCCTTCAGACTGGCGAATGAAGACAGAGATGTTCATTTATCTGCTCTAGGGGAACGGTGCTAGGAAGTAGGGAGCAGGAATTCAAACCGAGTTCAAAGTGGAGCGAGTCTCCCTAGGTCTCACTGCCAGCCCACAGAGCAGGGAGACTGTGCTTTGGTTTGGCCTGAGACCAGGGACTGCTCAATGCCCGGCAGCATCGTTAGGAGCCTCGGTCCAGTCTCTCTGTGTTTGGCTCTCCTTCTGCTTCTGCCTCCTGTTCGTCTCTGCCCCACATGACCTCTCCCTGCTGGGTTTGTCTCTGCTCATGTGACCTGGCTGCCTGGACTCCTCTCCGTTCAGTGCTGGAAGAGTTTATTGGTTTTCATTTCCTGCAGAAAAGACCAGCTTGGCAGATTTTGCTCCTTTGAGGGAGGCATTGAAAATGTTGAGGGTAACGGTGGGAAGCCACATTTTGCAATCCATGCTTGTATCAGAGACTCCAGTACATGTAAGAAAGACACACTAGGATCACGAAAGGTCAGTGCGCAGGTGAGCTCAGGTGCACAAGCGAGCCAGGTGAACACAGGTGAGCCAGGCTCAGATTCCACCGCAACCACATGCTGCCAGGTCTCTTCCCTGTTACAACTGACTACCCCTGACCTGGGTCGAGGGGCTGTGCTGTCCTTGGGGATTGAGCTGAGCCACAAAAGGCCATTTACGGCTTTGAGCTGAGCATGCCTTTCTACAGTATGTCACTGTCACCTGCCTACTTTTGCATTTTCAAAAAAAAAAAATCCACCTCCTCTTAGCTCTTAATCCTCACTCCATCCTTAACTACCTTCTGCCTCTCTCTGGGCTAGTTCTATTATGCTTCTATGATTATATTTTTTGCAATATTTATTTGTTTGACCATGCAATACAAGCATGCGATAAAAGAATTAATCAGCTTGCCGTGTGTCCAGCAAGCAGCATTTCTCCTCCTAATCTCCTTTCCTGGAGGAATGGCTGTCCGTTTTCTGTTCATCATTTTCTCTGGGTGTGTATTAAGTTAGATCTTAAGAAATCACTTTGTCTATAGGCCAAGGAGGCCGCCTCTTGGTGTTTTCACATCGTTCAACCAAATCCAAGCATATCTTCTCCCCACTTAGTATGCAATATTTTCATATGTCTTACCTGTCTCCCTGCATCAGACGATCATCTCCCCAAGCCAAGACTTGCTTTGTTCATTGCTGGGTCTCCAGTGCCCAGTGTCAAGACCATTCTCAATCAATTCATGTACCATTCTCTTTTCATAAAAGGTAGTCGACCCTCCATGCGGCCCCGCATCTTGCTTTCCTTACTGAACGCTGCGTTTTTCAAGTGTCTCTTTTTCGGTCCATGGAGACCAGCCTTGTTTCTAATAGCTGCATGGAGTGCATCTAGGGGGAGGATGTGCTCTGACCCATGTGGCCAATTCTCTTCCACTGGCCACCTAGGTTGCTCCCAGTGTCTTGCCATTACAAACACAAATGCCTGATGATCCCTGCACGACCCTTTCTGTTAACATGTGAGTACTTACAGGAAGTCTCCTGCACATGGAACTGCTGGCTCCAGGGCTATGTTACTATTTCGGAGCAGAATTGCCTGTTTTCTTGTATGCTCTGGGAGGGACCATCGTTCTCAGGGTGGGGCATTTGGTATTCTGGTTGTTGCTGTGGGTGAAAACCCAGCCACCTTCTCGGGCTCTGCAGAAACAGAGAAGCGGGGGTATGAGCACATGCTGATCTGGCTTCTTGAAGTTTGTCTTGCCGCTTCCTGTGGTCACCAGCAGTCCATTCTTTGTGTGCTAACCTGTTACATCTGTACAAGAAGATGGATTTCTCAGCATGGCGCAACCAAATTAGTTTTGCTGTTGGAGGCCACCATTGGATGCTAGTTTGGACACAGCTGCCACATAGGTATGAGACATCAAAACTGAGGGGTGGGAGAGACACTGCCATCAAATTGCAATCTCTCCTAGGAGCTGTCAGGGTGCAAGAGAGCAGCCCTTGTGCTTCGGGTCCCACCTCCTCTCTGTGGAGTTACCCCCACCCCAGCATGTCCAGGTTCAGCTCCTGTCCATAGAGTGCCTATTGTATGCCAGGCGCTTTCTGCCCCAAATCTAATTTAACTTTTTTTTTTAAATTGGTGCATTGTAATTATACATCATAGTGAAGTTCAGAGTGATAGAAACATACGTGCACACAGCATTCGTTGTGTGTTTCCCTCGGGGTCCCTCTTCACTCCCCTCACCCCATAAATAATATTGACATTGATACAGATGACTTCATGTATGAACAGAGGACTATTTGAATTGTTTCTATCGTCAGATCTCACCCTTCTCCCCACCCACCTCCCCAAATCCCCCTCCACTGTTCTACTTGTGTCCCCCCCCATTTATCTGGAAATCCTCCTTGTTTCCTGGTTCCTCTCTAGTTTCTACATATGAGTGAAAACACGATCCTTCACTTTCTGTGACTGACGAGTCTCATTTAGCACAATAGCCTCAAGTTCCATCCATTTTTCCTGCAGATGATATAATGGTGTTCTTTTTTACGGCTGAGTAAAATTCCATTGTGCATATGTATCCTAGTTTTGTAATACATTCATCTGTTGACACACGTCTAGGCTGCTTCCCTGGTTTGGCTCTTGTGACTTGTGCTGCTGTAAACATGGAAATGCATGTGTCCCTAGAGTAATCTGACTTCAGTTCTTTTAGGAAGATCCCTAAGAGTAGTGTGGCTGGGTCATGTGGTGGTTCCACTCCCAGTCTTTAAGCAACCTCCATACTGATCTCCACAGTGGCTGTACTAATTTGCAGCCCCAGCAACAGTGTATACGAGTTCCATTTCCCCACATCCTCGCCAACATTTACTATTGTTTGTTTTCTTGATGATTGCCTTTCTAACTGGAGTTAGATGAGATCCCAGTGTCATTTTGATTTGCGTTTCCCTGATTGCTAATGACGTTGAACATTTTTTTCATCTGTTTATTGGCCATTTGTATTTCTTCTTTTGAGATGTATCTATTCAGATCCATTGCCTGTTTTTTTTTTTTTTGATTGGGTTCTTTGTTTTTTTTAGTGTTAAGTTTGAAAGAGGTAGCATGACTTGCCAGAGTGGGCTTTGGAAAACCATGAATAAGACTGAGTCACATCCTGTTGGAGAGCTCCCCCTGCAAAGCCCTCCCGAGTTCCTCTCTGCCCCTGCCAGTCCCTCCAACTCAGTCCCACTCTCCTCCTTCACATCCCGTTCGGGTTGAATGAGTATTCTTTGGCTTGCGAGATGCTTTGAAATAGTCTCCAACATTTAAACAATAGGAGATTCTACATGAGAGTCTAGATATGTTTGATTTCTCTTGAGGATGAAAAGCCCTGGGAACCCTTCCTTTTGAGGTGGCAAGAATCAGATAGACGTGAGCGGTGGCTCCTTGTCTAGGTAGGACAAGTGCCCAGCAGTGTGTCAGGGAACCTGTCCAGACCCCTTTACTCACTCCTGCTACATTCTTGGCTTCTATAATGTTTGGTTTTATGACTTTCATTCTGAAATGGCTCAACTATTTTCCTTCAGAATAGGAAGTTGCTGGTCATGTGAGTAATAAAAAACGATGTAGCTGTGTTTGTTAATTTGTGTAGTTGTCTAGGCTTACCAATACAAAATAGCAGAGGCTGACAGAGAGCCCGTGAAGAGACGATATTTAAGATTTCTTTGGCTCAGAATACAAGTGACTTTTTAAATCTAACTCTTTCTTGCCACTTTGCACACCAATACTTATTAAAAGAAGTAGAGGCAAGCCAGGTGTGGTAGCACATGCCTGTAATCTCAGTACTTAGGAGGCTGAGACAGGAGGATTGCAGGTTTGAGGTCAGTCTCAGCAACTTAGTGAGACCATGTTTTCAAAAAAAGAAAAAAAAGGGGGGGTTTGCATCTTAGAGGTAGAACACCCCTGGGTTAAATCCCTAATACCAAAAGAAAAAAAAAGGTGGAGGCAAAAAAAAAGTAATATCTTGAAATCATTACATTGAGCGATGCAACCTGCTGGGTGTAATATTTTTCAAATGACTATTTTGATCGATTGATGCTTGTAACCTACGTACATGCCAGCACCCTCTGTAGTCCAGTATTAGAACTGCACCAAATTCAGAGAAACACAGTTAATAGTTTTTTTTTTAAAAAAACCTTTTTATTTTCCCATCTTTATTTGTATCTTTCCAACAGCATTAATGGGGACCTGATTTATAATGCACTTTAAGTGGCAATTTTTAAAATTGTCTTTCCATTTCTACTCTGCTTGCCCCATGTGGAAGGCTGAATAATGGTCCCCCAAGATGCCCATGTCCTAATCCTTGGAGTCTGTGAAATGCCACCTCATATGGCAAAGGGATTTTTCCAGATGTGATTGAGGGTTTTGAGATGGGGATACTTTCCTGGATTATCCAGGTGGCCCCAACAGTATAATCACAAGTGTCCTTATAAGGGGGAGATGGAGGCACATTCCACTTCAGGGGGAGAAGGCTGTACTGCTGAGGACCAGTGCTATGCTTCTTGCTCTGGAGATGGAGGAAAGGGCCAGGAGCCAAGGGCTGCAAGCACCGCAGCTCTAGGAGATGGAAAAGACAAGCCCGTGAACACCCCCTAGACCCTCTGGGGAGAGCGCCGCCGCTGACACTTTGACTTCAGCCCAGTGCAACCGATTTAGTGTCTGTAGCATCTGGAACTGAAAGAGAACAAATGTGTGTTTGTTTTTAACCTGCCTGACTTCTGGTAATTTGTGATAGCAATGAGAGGGAACTAATATTGCCCCTAATGTCCTCTTTCGTTGTGCGTTCTCGCGTCTCTCCCTGGAACTCTTTCAGCCCTCTTTTGATCCCCTTTTATGAGCAATAGGAGGCAGAACGCATAGGAAATGAGCATGGTGAACCAGCTTCTTACCTGGTTCCATAATTCCTTCACGGGAGAAGAATAGAACAGATGAGAAAATGGGGACGTGTCACTACGTGATCTGTCACCCACATCGTGACCCAAATCAGTGGGAGGAGCACCTGTCTGCAGAACCCACAGTCTTCCTCAGCCCTCTGGGCCTGTTATTCATAACTCAGTGTCTTGGCTTTCATGACTTCATGATTGCTGCACGAGCCCACCTAAGCCATTGCCTTGACCTTCCCAACATGGCCCATCTAGACGACGTGCAGCTCTCTGCCTCTGATGACTGCATGCTGCATTTGCATGGGGCTTTACTCATCCTCCTGTCATTGGTAGAAGGTGGGAGTCTCATCGCCAAGGCAACCACAAGTGGGAGCATGAGCAATCCCAGCCTTGTCCAGAAGCTCAGATTGACTTGGCCTACTCCCACTGCGTTCCGGTTTTTCTGTCTCCCCTAGCCAAGACAGTGCATGCCGTTGTGGGGTCTTCCCTGTTCATCCTTTCCCTTCTGTTGATGTTTTAGCAGGTCTAGAGATCTAACTTGGTTCTTCAATTTCCCCTACCTCATCCCTATGTCTTTTCCTTTGCCCGTGTAGATTCATTATCTGAAACCCTTCCGTGGTCATTACTGCCTTCAACACCTTGCATGTGGGGTTTCGCTTTCTCCTGCCCCTCTCTTGACTCCATTCCTCCCCCATTGGAATTGGAAGCTAGGATTTCTGTTTCTTCCCTCCATCTGGACAGGACCACTCAAACACAGGTGGAGGGCCGGGTGTGGTGGTGCACACCTGTAATCCCAGTACTTGGGAGGCTGAGACAGGAGGATCGCAGGTTCAAGGCCAGCCTCAGTAACTTAGTGAGACTCTCAGAAACTTAGCAAGACCTTGTTTCAAAATAAAAAATAAAATAAAAAGGCTGGGGTGTATCTCGGAGGTAGAATGGCCCTGAGTTCAATCCTCAGTACAAAAAAAAAGAAAGAAAAATGGGTGGAGGATCGTATTCCCCATATAGAATGACATATGGAAACCTCCAAAAAATATAGTTCTAATTTTACATTGACAGCGTTATGTTCTCTCTCCCCTTCACCATGTATCCAAGGCAAGTGTGAGTCCTAATGTCCTTAATTATCGGTTGCTACACACTTAGTGGCAATATGCTAGATTTTCTTAGTCATTAATGTTTAAAAGTTTATTCCATCTTTTAAAATACCAGGCAGTGGATTTTGACATGAGTAAAAGGGTTCATGGTGTCCTACAGGGAAATTACCCTTCTCATAGAGGCCACCATATCACTCCCCAGGGAGTGATTCTGGTTGACGAATGTGTTCCCCTTGCTTGAATCACGTGTGATCTTAAGGGTCAGAGAGTTGACAACTTTTAAAACAAGAAGACTTCACACAAAACCCTGATTTCTGCATGCTCATGGAATACTGAAAGATCTGGTAACATCACATAACACATCCTCTTGTGACTGCATACAACTGGAGTCGAGCAGTTGCTGTGCCTTGGGATGAGGTGGCAACCTATGGCTCATCACAGGATGCTTCTACCCGCCCGATTGTGTTTGGTTATTTCCCCAGCCTGGTCTCTGCAGACATCTGAGCTTGCAAATTCTCTCTTAAATCTTCACACCTGCAGAAAGGAAGGCACGTGCAGAAGTCTACACTTACTGCCTCCCTCACCCACCTGGTCCACGATTGCCCCTTTTCCACATCTTGAAATGGGCCACTCAGTCTCTAGGATGAAGTGTTCTCTGCCGTCTCTTACAGCCACTTTTCCCCCTGTAATCTTCTCTCTTTGGAAGAAAGTTCTTCTACAGATTGAGGTTGCTTTTTAATCTCTTAAATCCTCCCACCCCTTGGGTGGAGATCTTATGGTGGGGCATCTGCTTGGATTATCGATTCCTCCCAATCTTGATTTCCATGCCACTCCCACGGGCTCTGGTCCTGGAAGGGCTGGCAATGCAGCATTTGCACTGTGCTAATCATAAAGCGCCAGGGACCCTGCTGCCTCCTCGTCCTGTAACACTCTTTACTTTATGAAACTATCAAGATCCTCAACAGGGAGCCAACAGAATGGGAGAAGATTTTTGCCAGCTACCCCTCTGATAGAGGACTAATATCTAGAATATACAGAGAACTTAAAAAAATCACCACTAAAAAAGTGAATAACCCAATCAAAAAATGGGCAAATGAACTAAATAGACATTTCACAGAAGAAGAAATACAAATGGCCCATAAATGTATGAAAAAATGTTCAACAT
>PVJS01014245.1:0-29023 GCA_004027185.1 Glis glis
CTGGGATTATAGGCGTGCATCACCATGCCCAGCTCATCGCTTCTCTTGAGAAGGTGGCAGATCCAGCAACACTGGCAGCCTTCCTTGCTGCGGGAATTGGCTAAGCCTGAGTAGCTGCTGCTTCTGCAGATGGGCCAGATCTTCTCCGCATGGCCACAGCCCCCTGCTTAGTCCAGACCCACCTGTGAGCTTGCACTGCCCTCTTGTTCAGTTATAGCCAGGCCCCTATAGTCCTGTTTGTTACTCTGTCTCTAGAGACCCACTGTCAAAGATTCCAAATTATCAGAGAAGCCATCTCTATCTTAAAGTTTCTCATATATATGTGTGTGTGTGTGTGTGTGTACACACATATGTATCTGTGTATATATTCTCTTAACACACACACACACACACACACACACACACACACACACATTTTTTTGGTACTGGGGATTCAACCCCAGGGGCATTCTATCTCCAAGCTATCCCCCTAGCCCTTTTGATTTTTTATTTTGAAACAGGGTCTTGCTAAGTTGCTGAAGCTGGCTTGAACCTTGTGATCCTCCTGTCTCCGCCTCCCAAGTACTGAGAGGTATGTGCCGCCATGCCTGGCTTCTCCTATTGTATTTTATGGCGGTGTTTCACTTCCAAGCACAAAGGAAGGAGATAAAATGGAAACTTTAATTAAAACAGTTTAAACCTAATCCAGGCAATAACTTTTTTTGTTTAAAACATAAAAAAAAACAACAACAAGCAGTACTGATAAAAAGTTCTGGAAGAGCATACCTTTCGGCTTGGTCAGACTGGTGTACATTTTCCTGATTTTGTGGTCAGCACACCCGCCATTCTCAAAGGTAGTGGTGTGACAGCCGGGACCCTCTTCCTGATGTTTATAAGCCGAGACTCTTAACTTCATTTCCTTCTCGACAGTAGTGATTTGTTAACCTGCAGGACAGCGGAGCTGCACGCAGGGTTCTCACTGTATTGTTAAAGCAGTACTGTAAGAAGCCCTCCTGGAGAAATCCTCTGCCGCTGAAGTCAGTAAGGAAGCGGTATAAACGCTTTGTGCAACAACACAGTTGCAGACAACATTGTCAGTTGAGACAGTTTGTTGGAATGATGTGTCCTAAATTTACCCATTTTGGGGGCTGTGTTTTTTTAAGGCCATCCTCCGGAGTTCCCTTTGTGTGCGTAGGTTGACCTTGGCCTCACCCCAAGATTTCCAGTCCTCAGAATTTAGGAAGCAGAAGGAGTAGGATTACACATGCTTGGAACCCAGCCCATTAGGAAGAGCCGCATGCGTTTCCGTGTTGGCCACCTTCGTCTTCAGTTTTGAGTCACTGAATATTTGATCTGAATTCCCCACACCACTTACACAAACAGTCGCCTGCACTTCCCAGGAAGCGAATGACATAACTTTGTGATTGATGTTAAGATTCCAATGGCAAGGACACAGGATCACAGAAAACACTGGTAACCTAAGTAACTTAAAGAAAAACATATTTGTGAAGGCACATGTCTGAGCGTGTTAAAGAACAGATGTGGGAGGCAGCGTGCTGAGGAGCGATGCGTCGGGAAGATGACGCAAGAAGCCAGGGCCTGGTCCCAGCGCTGCCTCTGTCATGCTCTGTGTCCCTCGAACAAGCCTTTGTGTGTGTGTGTGTGTGTGTGTGTGTGTGTGTGTGAGTGTGTGAACTAAGGCTGTCGAGCTAGACCATCTTCTAGGCACTTTTCCCTCCTGAGCAGTCCTAACTCTAGTTGACTTTGCTTGAGAGAGTGAGATTCCTGGGGAAGATGCTCCTGAGTGGCTCTGTCTTCGGGTATAATGGTTGGCCCCTACTCCCCTGAGATAGTGACAGAATGTCCTGTGTAGCTTGGGACACGGTGAGTCTTCACTGCCCATCTCCCCTCCTGCCATCACAGTCCATCTCTCGGACCTGAGGAGGGACAGGACTGGCCTTATGGGGAGATGATCTTTTCTGTCTTGGTTTTGCCTGGATTTCAGTATGCCAGGGAAGTTCTCTCCTTTCCAGACGTTTCTTATTTGGAGGTAGGTCCTGAAGTTCTGCAATTTACTTTTTACCTTTTTTCCCCCCTTGGCTTTTGGAAGTCTGTGCATTGGAGTTCAAAGAGGCCAGTAACATGGCAAGTCTTAAAATCACAGAGGATTATCTGGGCATGGTGGCATAGGCCCAGTACTTGGGAGGCTGAGAGAGGAGGATTGCAGGTTTGAGGCCAGCCATTACAACTTAGTGAGACCTTCAGCAACTTACCAATGCCCTATTTCAAAATTAAAACAGGGCTGGGAGATGTAGCTCAGAGGCAGAGAACCCCTGGGTTCAATCCTCAGTACCACAAAAACTACATAAATAAATAAAAAGGAAAAATAGATATCACCAAGGCTTCTGGGTAGAGAGTGACACCAGAGTCAGAGCATTGGGAACAAGGGACAGAAGGCCAGCTTCATCTGTCTGTCGCTCCTGCCCTGGTCCTGGTGGAGCCGGCTGAAAGTGAGGTGGAGCATGCTGCTCGGCTCTCTGCCCGAGACCAGCAGCGGCACGTGGCTTGCACACACTCCAAAAACCCAGACGTGGAGACAGCCAAGCCTACCTGAGCAGGCTTGTGGGGTGAGCTAGGAGGAAGGGAGAGGAGGTGCAAACGAGAAAACATAACTAATGGAACAGCAGCTGGGCGCAGGCTGGGAAGAATGGGATCAAAACATAGGTAGAGGGTATGGGTTTGACAGACAGCAAAGGAAGTCTTGTCTCCACAGAGAGCTATGGAACAAAAGAATAAGACCATGGCGTGGATATTGGGGAGATGGGACCATGAGGGACTGTTTTTCTTCTGATGTGACCTCAGTAAAGTCAGGAAGTCAGACTGTCATCTTCATCTCTCCCCTGACCTCCTGAACCTTCTGTGTTTTATTGTTGTGAGCGGCATCTTTGAAAGAGAATGATTTTTGTGGAGTAAACAAAAGGGACTGAACAGTCCAGGCCAGCTCTCCAGTCCCTTTCTGATTCCGAATCCACTCGCACTGTGGTATCCACCGAGGCGTTTGGCTGAGAGAGGAGGGGACCAAGCGATTGCAGCGTGTCTACACAGAACCAGAGAACATTGTTCTGTCTTGTTCCTGGTGTAGAGCATCTTTAATATGAGAAGCCTGGCATTGCCAAGGGTGAAACAGCTTTGCTAATCAGGACTTTTCTTGGTAAATGTATCTGACCAAGCCGACCTGACCTGCATTGCCTCTCTTAGCATTTAGAAGATTTCAAACTCAGGGTTTCAACACCAGGGACGTTCAGAAGCAACCAGATAATTTCTTACACTCTCTTCATATGTCTACCTCACCCAGATATGCAGCTTGGTTTTTGTATTTCCGTGCTCACCCCAGCAGCGAGGCAGTGGTAACTCAGTAAGATTGAACGTCGCACTAGCTCGACACCCTAACCCTGATCGCCCGCCCTGCATGTTCTTTGTGCTCACCTACTCTGACTCCTTGGGCAGTTTATACTGTGGCGGTGTGAAGCTCCCTTCTGCCTTTCGTACACACAGTCTTTGTTCCTACTTTCCTGGGGTTTTTCCTTCTTTCCTTGATTCTCTGACCTCTCTGCCTCCTCCAGCCGCTGGTTATGGGGTGAGCCCAGGCTGAGCCCGGCACTCGTTCAGTGTCTCATTCACCCTCAAGCCTAGGCTCTTAGCTCTGAGAGGTTCCCACGTTGTACTTCTCGGTGTCTTCACAGAGTTTTAGTTCAGCATTGGATTCCTAACTGCCTGTGGGATGCATCTTCGTGGGTGACCACTTCCGACTTCTGTGGCCACCTGCTGGGGTGTTTCTGACATCCTCTTTCTGGACATGGTGACAACATCTTCCCACACATCTACACCTGTAGGTTTGGAGCCTTGATTCCTCTACTTCTAGTCTATGCCCAAATCCTATTGACCTTTCGTGTGTGTGTGTGTGTGTGTGTGTGTGTATGTGTGTGTGATGCTGGGGCTTTGCACATGCTAATCAAGTGCTCCACCACTGAGCCATACCCCCAGCCCTGACCTTTCCTTTACAGTGTTCTTTCTTACACTTATACTAACTACCTTCCTCTGCTTACCAGTCCCCAGAATCTCATGCCTGCCCTGCTAAGTGAACTCTCAATTTCCCTGGCTCCAGTCTTTTTCTAATCTACTTTGAACTGCATCTCTAGAGCTCTCCTCCTTAAGATGCTGCCTCGTACACATCTTCCCTCCCTCCCTTCCTAGATTGAACCTGGGGTATTCTACTTCTGAGCTACAACCCCAGCCCCTTTTATTTTTTATTTTGAAACAAAGTCTCACTAAGTTACTGAGGATCTCACTAAATTGCTGAGACTGGCCTCAAACCTGTGATCCTCGTGTCTCAGCCTCCCAAATACTGGGATTACGGGTGCTCGCCACCATGTCCAGCTCCATCACTTTCATTTCTACAAAAACTTCTTTCTGAAGAAATATCTACCAGTGAAAGTCATCATGGCTGCCTGGAAAATAAAGACCAAATTCCTCAGCTCAGCAGTGAAAGTGTCCCTGTGTTTCTGTTCCCTCCATTCCAGATCCTTCTTGGGGGCGCTGGTTAGGTCTATATTCCCATCTCCCCTCCTCCTTACAGTGGTCTTCATCTGTGTCTGTTCTTTCCCACAACCGCCCTTCCCCTTCACGGGGCCGTCCTCCATTGCCCCGCTGTTGGTGAAGGCTCACTCTCCTGGATTCCTAGAAGATTCTTTTATAACTACATGACTACCTGTGTTTAATGCACACGCTCTGTCTGCCCCTGTGGTTGTAAACTGCTCCAGGGCAGGGTGCCTATGTTAAGATTTTACCTCTCTAGTACCCAGCATCTGCCTGTGCAAACTATTTGATGCCAGAGGTAGAAAGAACGGGATCTGTAGTGGACGGGACAGGAGACCGAGCAAAGAAAGCCTCCAAGAGTCACAGAGAACCTTGCCAAGTCTCCTCACCTGGGCCTGAGTTTTTGCATACCTAGGTGTGCAGAGGGCTGGTCTGCGCCCTCTCAAGCCATCTTTCAGGTCTGAAACCCAGCGCTGTATGATGACTCTGGCACTCAGATTTGGAAACCCCGCATCACACTCCTTCCTTCCCCATTAGGATGATTAGGTTTATAGAAACATTTAACTTGATGAAGACGACACAGAGTTCACAAAATAAAGTGGAAGGACTTTTTAAAAAAAAATAATCACAGAAAGTGATGAGACAACTTTAAGAAAAAATAATAAGAAGATGACACTGGAGACAAAAAACATCATATCTCAGGATTCATTTGCTTGGCTCATGGGCCTCTGACTATGTGCAAAATAGGATTAGCTGCCTCTTTCCATTCCTGGGAATTCCTGCTTGAACTGGCAAATTCAGGCACTCACCAAAGGGTCACTTAGCCTCCTTGATCCCCTAGAAATTAAATCCACCCCTCCCCGCCTTCCTTCTCCAAATCTAGACAATGTGGCTGAATTCCCTCAAGTCCTGCAGTGGAACTCCCTGCTTTCCACTGGGATAAGTCTTTCCCCTTTACATCTCTCTTCCTCCACCTCAAGATGAGACTTTTCGCAAGAAATTGCCTTCGGGAGAATGAATTTTTAAACTTGCCAATTAAAACATACCTCAGTGGGTAGGATCTCATTGTACTAAATCTCTGTGTAGGGGCAAGTGCATGGAAACACTTTTAACTGTCTTTGAAACACTAAAAATGTAGAATCTGAGTTGTTGGGGAAAACCTTGAAATTCTGGTTGGATGTTATTTTCTTCCCACTCATCAAATTCTCTGCTAGTAAACTATCGTTTATAACGAAATCTAAGTATTTCGCTTTTTCTACCAATACTTCTTTTTTGTTCCCTATCTTCCCCCTGGGAAATACTTTTGGCCAGGACCTTATCTCAGAGCCTTTATGACAAGATCTTTTTCTGAGCCTCTGAAATAACACTGTTCTCCGTGGCCACAGTGTCATGCGAAGCCCAGGCTTCTAGACATTATCTGATCCCGTAGACGCTGATTACATCATTGGCCCTCACTCCTGGTGACTTTTTTCCTTTCAAAGTGGCAGTCGCTGTGATTGAATGGGTTTTAAATTGTCTCAGTAGGAATTCTTTATGGCTCGGATCTCTTTTTGGTTTTCCATGGGGGGAGGGAGGGGTGAATAATGGAGGAAATAGAAGTATGGTGCTCTTTGTCAGACGTTTGTTACTGAGACCCAGAAGGTGAAATTGAGAAGCTGTGTGTCCCCTACGAGGGTTGCAGGGTTGCAGTGCAATTCCAAAATTAATCACTAGGAGTTTTGTTTCTTACACTGGATTCCAAACCAACTATTATCCTAGTGGTATACTTCTTGTTGGCCCTATGTCCTTGGATGCTCCAAAGAGACTATGGCCAGAGCCCAAGTCCACTCAACTCACCCTTCTCTCTGACTGGATTGATTGCTGATAGCTTATGGAGATTAATTAATTAATTAATTAATTTTTTTGCGGTACCGGGGATTGAACCCAGGGGCGTTCTACCTCCGTGCTACACCCCTGGCCCTATTTTTTTATGCTTTATTTTTGAAACCAGGTCTCACGAAGTTGCGGAGGGCCTCACTAAGTAGAGAAAGAGAGAGAGAGAGAGTGAAAGACAGGGAGAGAGAGAGAGAGAGCGAGTCGAAGCTGGCGGCGAACCCAGATCCTCTGGTCTCTGCCTCCCAAAGTACTGGGATTAAAAGCGTGCGCCACCAAGCCCGGCTCTGGAGATTAATTTAAAATGTTCAATTGGGTTTAAAAGGATGACTGGGGGAGCACGAAGGATATAAGGGATTTCTTTGATTTGCTCCTCAAGATTGCGCTGACCCTCCATGGGAAAAAAATGTATCATTTTTTTTTATGTGTTTCTAGAAGTAAGAGCTGCCCAGAGGACTCATTCTAACAGGTTTGTGAAGTTTTTAACACACACTGACTTAGCAATATTAGTTTTTGCACACTTGTAAGCAGCATGGCTGGTTGAACAGTAATGACGCAACTCAGACTTTATGACAAATTTGTTGTCATAGTGGATTTTCTTTTCACATACATTTGTAAAGTGTTGTATTTATGAGAATATATAGAACTGGCGTTTGGGGGGAGTAGTAAAGTGCAATGTTGTTTTCCTAATTACTTTAGGGAGGCATCTCTTCATGTTGTTTAGCTATCTTTACTCCCAGCTCCCAAGGGCAGAACTCAGTAAGCTGGTTTAGTGAAAGGATTTCTCTAGTGAGAGAGCAACTATGGGTTTGCAGTAATTTTGTTTCCTTCCTTTTGGAGTCTGACATTTTATCTTTCAGACTAAATAAATTCTCAATCTCAAGAGATACTTCTAATAGCCAAATGTATTTAGAAATGTTACTTCCTTCCCTTCCCCCTTTTAAAGTTGAGGCTGCTAAAGTCTCATACCATTTAAGCTAAACTTTAGAGCATATGTTAAACACATTTGTGCTCCAATTCCAGAGATTATATCAAGTAGTATATAATTTCGAGTATTTCCTTCATTGGATCAAAGTGTAACTGCTAGAGTATCAAAATATATTTGCTCCTACAGGCTTTCATATGTAATTCTCCTTGAAGATTACTTAACTGTATTTATTTTTATTTTATACATTTCATGGAAATACAGATTACCCATTGCATGTATTGTTAAAAGTATATTAGTAATTGAGGCAACACATTACATTAACTTTTTTTTTTTAATGGTACTGGGGATTGAACTCAGGGGCGTTCTACCTTTGAGCGACACCCCCAGCCCAATTTTATTTTTTATTTTGAAACAGGATCTCACAAAGTTGCTGAGGCTGGCCTCAAACCTGCCATCCTCCTGTCTCAGCCTCCCAAGTACTGATATTACAAGCGTGTGCCACCACGCTTGGCTTACATACGCTTTTTGAAGGTGAGAAAAGCCTGTTCCCATTTAGAAATTTGTTTATTAGATAAGCCATATCCATTAGAGGCAGTTATTTAGATTGAGATAGTTTTAATCTTCTCATAGGTACTTTCCAAAGAAATGTCCGGACCTGACTGTGGCATGTTGACTCTGCCCTGTGCTGTAGGAGTGGGTCCTATTGTTTGTTTACTGTCTCTTCCTCCTGCCATATTGCATCACCCCGAGAGGAAGCAAACCTCAGTTGAGTGGACTTGCGTCTGCCCCTTGCTACCATTGCCTTGGGAGCACAACACCTAGCCTCCTGGCTGTGTCTAAGCTTTGAACTCAGCATTAATTGTGTGTGTGTGTGTGTGTGTTTTGCAGTACTGGGGATTGAACCCAGGGGCATTCTACCTCCGAGCTATACCCCCAGCCCTATTTTTTATTCCTTATTTTGAAACAGGGTCTCACTAAGTTGCAGAGGACCTCACTAAGTAGCTGAGGATGGCCTTGAACCCAGATCCTCCGGTCTCAGCCTCCCAAGTACTGGGATTACAAGCATGTGCCACCACACCCAGTGTGGGTTTTTTTTTTTTAATTTAGAACAAACAAACAACAGCAAGACCTTAGAGGTGGGGAAAAATCTGTAAGCAAGATTGGGTTTAGCTTAAAGTGCTGGAGATTTTTGTTTACTTAACAGCTTTAGTAAGGAGTTTTTTTTTTTAAAGAAAGACTAACATGTAGAAATTGGTTTCTCATGTGTTACCATAGTTAACTGCCAAACAGGAAATAATAATTTAAAAAAGACTAGAATGAAATATACAAAGTGCTAACAATTAGTTGTGGATACTGACTTTGTAGGTGGCTTTTTCTCTTCATTTCCCAGTTTTTTCAGTGATATAATTACTTTGTTTACAAAACAGAAAATTTCTCCCCAAATATGGCTGCTGTTTTTAGAAGTGTCAGAAGCTCATCAGCCTGATTTAAGAATGTTTATATCAGATCAGGTGTGGTGACGCATGCCTATAATCCCAGTACTTGGGAGGCTGAGACAGGAGGATTGTAGGTTCGAGGCTAGCCTTAGCAACTTAGTGAGACCCTTGGCAACTTATCTAGACCCTGTTCCAAAATAAAAAGTAAAAAAGGGTAAGGGTGTAGCTCAGTGGTAGAGCAGCCCTGGGTTCAATCCCCAATACCTCCCCCCAACACACACACACACAATATCTACGTCAATAGGCAGTGAGAGGCATTGAAACAGAAGTTGATATTTTACTACATTTTGTATTTGAAATTTCCCAGGTGCCCCATCACCAAGACTTGGTAATTCTCGTGGCCTCTACTTTCTGAGTTTAAGTAACTGTGAGGTTGAGCGTGTATCACTGTGACCATTGCCTAAGCCACCTGGGAAACCAAATAGAGCCGGGTCCTTGATGTGTGTCTGTTAAAAGCCCAATAGCCAGAGACATTTGAAGTCTCTGTTAATTGTAGAGGGAAGGAAAATCCACACGGCACACTTCCTTCTTTTGCCTCTGTGTCCCTGTTTCAGCTTTTCCTTCCCCGATTCCCTCCAAATCATACTGGTTCTTGAAAATTATTTTTCTACTGTTGCTGAAAAGTAATTTGATTCTGATACCTCAGGCATGAGATGACCCTGGTCATTTTTCAGTGTTCCTGCTTTAGAAGAAATTAAATAAGTGGCACCATCCATCAAAATTCTTGTCTGTCTTGGTTCTGGGAGAGCCATGGAAGGTTCTGGTTCAGTCAGAAATTGTAGCGCAGCCAAGGCTAATCAATGGAGAAGATCCATCTATAAGTCCAATCTCTCTTCTAGCCTTTGTATGTGCTTGTGCTGTAAGATACAATGGACCCTCGTTTCCTTCCTTGTTTTAGATCTGAAGGCAGTGTCCCCCCTGCTCCTTGGTTGACTGCTTTCATTTTAATGCAAGTGACCCTTCTAGGCAGAAATAAGGGTAGGTCATTTTACAACCTCCCAATCCCAAAGGCACCAGTTTTCCTGGTTTGGCCACTTTGGTTTTAGGTTTTTCCATAAAAAATAGTTTTGATATTCAGATAAAAAAAAAGCAGTAAAAGTTGGTGGTAGTTGCTTTTCCTGGAACATACCTGTTTATTTCCCCATCGTGTGTGCATGATGCCAACAAAAATGGCTAAATCATGTTAAAATATCTTTGAACCGTGGGACTGAGAAGTTTCTGTGGCATTAGCTGTATGCATAATGGCCAAAAATGTACTCGTTAAAAAGGAGAAATAAAATGTTCACTTTTGTGCATCAGTGATCTCAGTAGTGTATTTCTACCAATTACATATTTAACTTAAATATAAACCATATTCTGTGGTTACTATTAAGAAGCAAGATACGCAGTAAATGGTATACTCCCAAGATATATTCCCTGAAGGCATATATGTTTCCAAATTTTCTTTGAACGGACAAGTTCAGTCAATTAGCAAATATTTAACGAATACCCTAAGGACTTTCAGTGTATCAGGAGTCCCATTGACCACATTCCTTCCTTTTTTTTTTGTGGCACCGGGGATTGAACCCAGGGGCGTTCTACCTCTGCGCTACACCCCCGGCCCTATATTTTTATACTTTATTTTGAAACCGGGTCTCACGAAGTTGCGGAGGGCCTCACTAGGTAGAGAGAGAGAATAGGGAGAGAGAGAGAGAGAGAGAGAGAGAGAGCGAGCTGAGGCTGGCCGCGAACCCGGATCCTCTGGTCTCTGCCTCCCACCAAAGTACTGGGATTACTAGCGTGCGCCACCACGCCCAGCTCCTTCCTTTTTGTTTTTTCTTGGTACTGGGAATTGAACTCAGGAACATTCTTCCTCTGAGGTACACCCCCAGCCCCTTTTATTTTTTATTTTGAAACAGGGTCTCGCTAAGTTGCTGAGGCTGGCCTAAAACCTATGATCCTCCTGTCTTAGTCTCCCAAGTACTGGGAATATAAGTGTGCGACATCACACCTAGCCATCTCAATTTTTTAAAATTATCAAAGTGAATACAACTGACATTCAGAGTCATTCATTTGTTTTCTCTTAATTATACACATTGTGACTTCTTTTTTTTTGTGGTATTGGGGATTGAACCTCGGGGCATTCTACCTCCGAGCTACACCCCCAGCCCTATTTTTTTATTCTTTATTTTGAAACAGGGTCTCGCTAAGTTGAGAAGGGCCTCACTAAGTAGCTGAGGCTGGCCACGAACCGGGATCCTCCGGTCTCAGCCTCCCAAGTACTGGGATTACAAGCGTGTGCCACCACGCCCCGCTACTTTTTATTTTTTTTTTAACTGCCTTGTGAATTCACTTGAGGAGGAAAGTATGGGGAACTACCAGGAGACCAGCCCCTAGGTATTGAATCACAAAAACACACTTCTGGCTTAGCCTCTCAGTGTTACCACCAGGCCTGTAAACAGAGCAAACTTTACATCAGCTGGAGGAGGGACCTTAGTTTTCTTTTTTTTTTTTTATGCTTTATTTTGAAACCAGGTCTCACGAAGTTGCAGAGGGCCTCACTAAGTAGAGAGAGAGAGAGACAGGGAAAGAGAGAGAGAGAGAGAGACAGAGAGACAGGAAAAGAGAGAGAGAGAGAGGCTGGCCCCGAACCCGGATCCTCCGGTCTCCCCCTCCCAAAGTACTGGGATTACAAGCGTGTGCCACCACGCCCGGCTTCTTAGTTTTCTTTTCGGACTGTTGGTCTGGCTTTCATCTGGTCTACCCTACACTTGTTATTTAGCTTAATAGTTTCATGGTTTATCGCTGGTCCTCGCAATGCCTCACTTGGAAATTGCAGTATTTATAGTAGGTGATGCTGACAGTGAAGAAAACCACTATCTAGCCCTCAACAGTTTGCCTGACATCATCCTAGGTATGTTATAATTCATGAACTTAATGAGCCCTCAGCTACCTCAATATCTCTAGACAAAATCATCCCCAGTTTTCACATGAGGAAGAGACAGAAAGATTAAGGACCATGTCCAAAGTCAGCTAGCCAGTAAGTGATATAACTTTGGTTTAAACATGGGAGTCTGGTTCCAGAGCCTGTCTCCTGTCCACTATCCTGCCTCCCCAGGGGCCTGGAAAAGCCCTTCTGCCACCAGCTTTTCTAGGGTTTATTGAAGTTTGCGTTCCAGATGATTGTGTCCTCCCTGGTTTATGGAACAACTGAAGCACTGTCACTTCAAACACAGGATCATGGGTGTATCACCTGTTAGCGCTATCTTGTGTTCCTCAGGAGCCCGGCTCAGTGGCATAGAACAGAGAGGCCTAAAAGGGGGATCTTGCAGCCAGCATCTTGGCCTATTGTGGAATTTACACAGTTGGGGCACCCCAGGCCTTCCCTGAACATGAGGAAACCCAGTGTGGTTAGGAAACCGAGGAAATTGTAACAGGAATAGCAGCAACGTGGCCTCGTCTTCTGGAGTCGGCATATCCTGCAGACCCTGACAGAATCGTATGGCTCCCCAGATGAGGCTTTTTTATTTGGAGAAAAATCCCCCTTGCTCCATTCTGTGTACTTGCTCCATTTTGTGTACTGAACTTGTGCCTCTGGAAGAGCACAGAATGTGCGCACCCTGGCAGCCGAGTCATCTCAGCCCTGAACTATTCCAGAAAGCCCAGGGGGCCCAGGCGAGGAGCTGCAGAACTCAGGGGCTTTTTAGGAGTGCCGTTGGTGGTGAACTTGTCATGTGGATCGCAGACGGCAGGTGCAGCAGTCCTGATTAATTGGGTTAAACCTTGGTTCTGTCTCCTTTCATAAGGCATTTATGTCTTTTTCATGTATCTTGCAGCGAAATTGCTAGAACCCAAGAGTTCTTCCTGCAGCCAGGAACCTGCAGCTGCTTCTGACGGCTTCTGTTTTATTTGTAGTCCACATATCCGGGATCCATGAAAAAGTATAGTGTTATGTACAAGGCTGGGTGGGGCACCGAGTTTCCTTGAGGAAATGGGCAGGAGGAAGAGTTCCATTTTAACTCTGGTTGTTTTCTATATATAATACCTGCACTCAGCATAGTTTTCTGTCTTTTTGAAGAAAATTGAAAACTGGCAGTAGAGCTAGAGACCTTTGCTTACCTTTGCTTGATAGGTTTGAGCTTTGTAACAAGCCTGTGCAGGGGGAAACTGCCCTGGCACCCCGACGTGTACCACGGTCCTACAGTGTGTCCCTCTACTCTGACCCGAGCAGAGCTGCTGCTTCAGCCACATTTCAACAGCAAGAAAGGGGTAAGCTGTGCCACGTGTCGTTGCTGAAATGTCGCACTCAGAGACTTCCACTTGGCAGGGGCCGAACACTTGATTGTATTCAGATGTATTTATTTATAGGAGAATTCAGACTTACAGGCCTGTAAGTCAGTGTGAAGGATTCATGTCATGTAGGCTGGATGTTGAAAGTGACTGTGGATCAACGTAGCAGCTTGATTTAGATGGGAGTTTTTTTTTAACGTGCTTTTATTGGTGCATTGGCGTCTCACATCACAATGAATATCTATTTGATGTTAACATACATGCACACAGCTCTTAGTGTCCCCCCCGCCTCCCCCCACCCGTATGAAGTACCGAGAATGATGTTGGTATATTTTCACATGTACATATTGTTTATGATAGTAATTCCACTGATTCGCTTCTTTCTTGCCCTCCCCCTTTCCTTTTACCACTTCCCTTGCCCCGCTGAGGGTTCTCCATTATCAACCGGAGTCACTGTGTGTCCCCACTACTCCCTAGGTTGCACATATTTTTTTTTCTTTGGCGGTACCGGGGATTGAACCCAGTGTTCTACCTCCGTGCTACACCCCCGGCCCTATTTTTTTTATGCTTTATTTTGAAACTGGGTCTCACAAAGTTGCAGAGGGCCTCACTAGGTAGAGAGAGAGAGCGAGCAAGCGAGCTGAGGCTGGCCGCGAACCCGGATCCTCCAGTCTCCGCTTCCCAAAGTACTGGGATTACAAGCATGCGCCACCACGCCTGGCTTAGGTTGCACATATTAATGAAAACATATGTCTCTTCTTTTTTTGTGATTGACTGATCTCGCTCAACATAATATTCTCCAGATCCTTCCACTTTCTTGCAAATGATGTTATTTTGTTCTTCTTTAGTGGTGAGTAGAATTCCATTGTGTGTATTTCCCATAATTTTGTAATCCATTCATCTGTTGATGGACACCTAGGTTGGTTCCATAATTTGGCCACTGTGAATTGTGCTGCTATGAACATGGGTATGCATAGATTACTGTTGTTTTCTAGTTTCAATCCCTTTGGTATGATACCCAGTAGTGGTATAGCCGGATCATATGGTGGATCCATTCCCAGTTTTCTGAGAAATCACCACACGGATCTCCATAGTGGTTGAATAGATGCGAGTTTTTGATATTATGTTAGTGTATTGTATAACAGGTTTCTTGATGCATTTAAGTATCTTTTATCATTACAGTAATGATTAGGCAATTTCATTTCCACAGACAGAGTCTCTGAAAGTAAGCCGGCACAAATACTGAGTGCGCATGATTCATTTGGGTGTGGAGAGAGTGGACGTTTAAGCTTGAACTTTATGTTGATGACAGGTGGCTCATTTCCCTCCACTCATAGTGGTCAAGAGTGGCAGAACTTCTTTTCTAACCATAGACCTGTGTCCCCAGCTCTTTTTTCTCCAGTGTCTCTCCATCTTGTCAATTCTTTCCTTTTCAGAGTAGAGAATGGCCGGATGAACAATTCAGTCTTGACAGTCAGCATCATCCTAGGCCACTTGTTAGAGTGACAAAATTCCATAGTAGTTAGGATCGAATCTCATTTGTGACCTAAGGATATGGGGCAGCCAAATATTATGCGATGGGATGGATTTGCATCTAATTTTCATGGAAATGTTGATTTAATAATAAATACTTGCACCTTTCTCTCTGAAGTGGCAGACATGCTGTTGACATCTGGCTGGAATAGGGGTGGAAGGAGACAGAGAGAGGGAGAGAAGGAGGAGAGAGAAGGCACATGCATCTCTAGACTGTAAATCACAGACAAATGGCCACTTTGTTTCTCTTCTCAATCAATAGTTCGACTTTTGGAATGATACAGAACTGGGGTTTCAGAGAATCTCACAAGTTCAGGAGACTTCACTGAATGCATGTTTGCATTTAGGTTCCTTGGTGACTTGTTCTTAAATTCACAATTTGAAGGGCATCCTAGTCTAAGACATTAAGAGGCATTTAGGGTATACATTCAGTTATATGAGATATTTCTAGGAAAGCATCAAACACTTTCAGTACCTTCTTTCCCCCAAATAGGGGTATTTTCAGCTTTTCAACTCATATGGTGATGCATACATTTACCAATACAACTGTCCATGTAAATAAATAGTCCCTCTGGCCCCCAAACGGTTTGTTTCAAAGGAGCTTGTTTCCTCTGCTGCAACCCTCTGGATGAAGGAGATGGCCTGCACCACCTGTCTGCTCTCTTGCATAGCTTTGTGTCACTGATCTAGTGACCGTTGAGTTTATGGACCCCATTGCAAGTGTCTGCAGTGGCACAGGGGTGGGGTCGACTGTGTTTTCAAGGAAGCTCCACTTCTAGATTCTTTACTGGCATGGCCACTTCCAAAGTCCACACAGTCTAAGTCTTCAAATAACTACCCACTCTGTATGCTTCAAGCTCCTCCACTCCCGGTGCAGCTCTCGGGTAGATACTTTTAGTGATCTCCATTAGCCGTGAGAGGTTAAGAAACCTGCCCCAGGTCTCACAGTAAGTGGTAGCACCTGGCTTTAAGCCAGGCCAGGCTGGGGAATACCCAGCCCCTTTAAGCACTCAGCACATGGTTATGAGCCCGAGTTTTTTTTTTTTTGAAGATCTGTATGAAAGTTTTGCCCCGTATAAACATTCTGTGACTTGTACTTAATTTGCAATTCTGTATTCATAGCGTTCAAGTAAGTCCTCTCTTGCTTTAATAAATTTTCAAAGTACCTTTCGTTAAAGGGTTTTTTGAAGCGTTGGTACATTGAATATATGTGTATATGATTATGCATGAATCTGAATTTGAATGCTAATGTCAGTACCTACCAAGTACTCTGACAGATTCTCCCATCTTACCTACCTGGAGCTTTATGTGCCTGTGACTCCAAAGTAGGGAACACAGGGAATGTTTGGCAATATCTGAAATCTGATGGATTTGGACAAGGATGTGGACATGTTGACTTACACTTGCTATTGTGTGCAAGTGTCTAGGCATCTAGTTCCGGAAGACTGATCCTGAAAAACAACTAACGGGACCCCCATCCACCCTCTGAGGCTTGACATTCCAGCATTGGAGGAACCGGGAGACAGTCAGACCAGGTGAAATGGGTTAAGCAGAAACTCTTCTTGCAAATCTGAGAAACATTCTAGGTATATTGTTTCCCTACCCCAGGATGCATGTATGTGTTTGGTCTTTTTTCCTTGGAGTTTAGAGAATTCAATATTATACGTGATAAGTCTTATTTTTGCTTGTTAGCATTTCCTTTAAGGTGAAAGCTAGCTAATGTTGTGAAATATCTGTGCTTGAAGTGGTGATAAGCTATGTAGGTAATTTATTTCATAGTTTATAAATTCACTCTATAGTGACTATAAAGTTAGAGGGTTGTTTAAATTCAAAATTATATAGGTCCTGTAGAACTAGTGTTAGTTAATAAATTGTTAGCTGCAATAAAAACCAGAGATTAGTGACATAGCCTTGAAATAAATATGACAGCTCACAAAACTCATTGAGCCTGAACAAAACCATGGCATTCTTTATTGTCTCAAATTTCAGTACATATTTCTTTCATACATATTGGCATATTGATAATCATACTTATCTTGGAAACATTACTTGCAACTTTCATAGCTGCCAAGAAAATTTGTCAGCATTTCTTTTCTAAGAGAAAATTCCAGTTAGAGATGAGATGGAGGAAAAAGGATTAAGGAGAAATCTCATTAGCATATTTGGCTGTAGGAACAAAGAAAACATGAGAGACACCCACACTAATGGGTAAAATATCATCACCCATGTCCTTTGTCATATTAATATTCTGAGTTGTGAGCTGGCTACTAAATAACAGGTCTTCATTTTAAGTAAACTTGTTAAGAATATCGAATTCAGGAAAACCAAAAAAAAAAAAGCATACTTCTTTTTTGGTTTTTGTTTTTATTGGGGATTGAACCGGGGAGCATTCTACCACTGAGCTATATACCCCAATTTTTTTTTTTTTGTGGTACCGGAGATTGAACACAGGGGCGTTCTACCTCCACGCTACGCCCCCAGCCCTATTTTTTATGCTTTATTTTGAAACCGGGTCTCACAAAGTTGCGGAGGGCCTCACTAAGGAGAGAGAGAGAGAGAGAAAGAGAAAGAGAGAGACAGGGAGAGAGCGAACCCAGATCCTCTGGTCTCCGTCTCCCAAAGTACTGGGATTACAAGCGTGCGCCACCACGCCCAGCTTACCCAACTTTTTATTTTTTATTTTCCAACAGGATCTTGCTATGTTGCTGAGGCTGGCCTCAAACCTGCGATCCTCCTGTCTCAGCCTCCTAAATACCCCAGTACAGGCATGCACCACTACGCCCAGCTACATACTTCTTTTTTAGGAATAGTATCCTAAGACAATTTTTAGGCGAAAGCATTCTTACTGGGGATGATCAGAATGCAATACAAGCGGAGCTCCTAAATTGAATTAGTTGGAAATGTGACATTAGGGAATTTCTAAAACTGAGAAACTCTTACTGGGGAAAGGGAGAGACTCACAGGGATTAAGAAGTCTTGAAGTAAGGAATGTTTCAGTACCTCTGTACTCAACTTAAAAAAGAAAGAAAAGACATACTGTCTTTGTTCTCACTAGGGACTGAAGGGCAAGCTCTTGAGACTTTTTCTCCCTGAGGAAACATTTCTGGAATTAGATAAGAGTTTTGGAGATTAGGATTTGCTTTTCAGAATAAGAACTTTAAAACATTTGACGGCAATATATAAATTCTGCAGTCCAGGGAACTCCCGCGGCTGGGGAAGGGTTTGCTGGGCGCGTCCTCTCAGGAAGGGGAGTACATAGGAGTACGCTCATACGGATTGAGGTCGTGGCCTGTTCAGTTATGAGTAATACAGTTCAGCTGCTTGGAGAGAAACTTGGTGGAACTGTATTTTTTGTTACAGAAAAACTGCAGTCCATGGTAATGCAGCCACACGACCAGGTTCATAAAACTTGAGGTAGAAACCACCACCAGGGTCTGTCCTCAGTGTGCTAAGTACCCATCTTTATATCTTCTAATTAATACACCAACTTGTGACTTCCAAAGAAGAGGAAGAGAAAACATTTTTCCAAAGCAGGCTATGTTAGTGTTCTTTCTGCTGTGGGTCTACTAAATCTTTAATCTTTGTTAGATCAGAAGTACGAGGTTGCTGAATTGAAAAATCAATGTGAAATGTTTCCTCTCCTAAAGGAAGGAATGTCAAAATAGTGTAGTTTCCAGCGCGTTTTGTTAGAAGCAATGGTAAGAAAGGCAGTGTTGCTTATAAGAAATTGATTAGGGCTCTCTTATTAACATTCGTGATATCACATTGATTAACTCTTGAAAATACAGTGGTGTTTCTTGTTGTTTATGCATGAGTCATGAGTCCTCCCACTGTGGTATCTAGAATTTTACTACGTTAGTGTCTTATTTCAAGAACATTGATGTGTTAGCTCTCTTTAGAGAATCTTCACGTTGAATTTTTAATGAAGATATTTTTAAGAAATGAAAGCAAGTTTTAGAATCTAGTAACAGTTAAAAAAAACACCCTCTTGCTGCCCTAATTTAGTAAGAAAAAGGATTAGTGAGTTCAACTATACAATGACCATTTTTAGAATTCACTATTTAGCATCTTGTTTAAAGACTATTAATTTTTGTGGTTGTGTCAAGACATTAATTTGCTTTTATCCTTTGACTGCACATTGTCTGGGCAGAATTCCAGTGGAACAGAAATATCCTGTGTACAGTAATTGCAGAACAGCATTCTTGGTCTCTTTGACCTGCTTGAAGTACTGTCTCCAATGAGCAGAGGGCATTAGAAGAGGTGGAGTTTGGCCTGTGATCTGTACAAAGATTACTTTTGCTGACATGAGAATTTAGCTCTTTTTGTTTGTTTTATAAAGCCATCTCCTCAATTTGTGTTAATTGAAACCACTAATATCGCACACTAGGTATTTGGAAAAATAATTACAGTTTATGGTAACTGTTAGTCATCATTAAGTGTTTATGTACAGGGTATTTAACTTTACACTTCCTAAAAGAATAAACGGTGATTTTCTTTTTCAGATTCTGAAAAGTCTACATAGACACTTAGTTCACATGGAGTAATGTGGCCAGGAGTTTGCTGTACCGTGGCTGTTGTCCCACCTCTCTGACTGGCCGCCCCTTCTTGGCCTCCTTCTCCAGCTACATGTGTCAGGGTGTCCAAAGCTCCCTTCTCCTACCTTTTGCCATCCAGTGTCATGACTGTAGAGGCCGTCTGAACAATGACTCCTAATTCAACACTCACGGTGAACTGCCTCTTCCTCATCTTTTCATGAATGTCTAGTAGGTATCTCAAGTAAGCTTTCTAGAGCCAAACTCTGACCTCACGGTCTTGCCCGTATGTGTAAATGGCAGCCGTGTCCTCCGTTTGCTCAGCCCCAAAGCATTGGACTGTTTGTTGATTCTTTTTCCTCATATCCACACCCTACCTGTCACCCAATCCTATTGTCCCTACTTTGAAAACCCATCCAGAATCAGAATGTCAGGCACTATGCCCACGGCCCTGTCACCGTCACCATCACCTTTGTCACCGTTTTTGTGTGCGCTTTCGTCTTCGGCTGGCCTCTCGCCATCTATCTTTACCCTCTACAGCCTGTGCTTCCCACAGCAGCTGAGAGATCCTTTTAGAATAGAGGACAGTTCATGTTATTGCCTGCTATAAACCCTCACTCCATCACACTCAGAATAAAAGCCTCCGAGTCTCAGAAGTGGCCCACACAGCCCTGACTGATCTGAACCTTATCTCCCCGCAGCGCCATTCCCTCGACCTTGCTGCTGGACACATCGGGCACCCCGTTTTCCTCTGCATGCCAGCAGCGACTTTCTCAGGGCCACACTTTCCCCAGATGCCTATCCGGCTTGTTCTGCACTTAAGATCGGTCCCTACTCAACTGTCACTTTATCAGCGAGGTTTTTGGGGCCATTCGATAAATATTGCAACACTGTCCTTATCCCTCCTTCTGCTCCTGGAAGTCCCTAACACTGGGGTGTGTGTATATAACATATTTCTTTATTGTTATTTGACTAAATGTTCTAAGTTGCATGAGAGAAGGAACTTATTTTGTTTTGGCAGCAGAGTATGCTGTGTGCATTGTAGAATCTCAATAATAGTTTTTTTTTTTGCGGTACTGGGGATTGAACCCAGGGGCATTCTACCTCCGAGCTACACCCCCCAGCCCTGTTTCTTATTCTTTATTTTGAAACAGGATCTCACTAAATTGCAGAGATCTCACTAAGTAGTTGAGGCTGGCCTTGAACCCAGATCCTTCGGTCTCAGCCTCCCAAGTACTGGGATTACAAGCGTGCGCCACCACGCCCGGCTCAATAATTGTTTAACTAAATGAATACATTTTGGATCCTTTTTACTGCAATACAACAAGAATATAGTATTTCTACTATTTTGATAGTTACATTGGTTCTCAGTCATTTTCTGTATCATCCTGAATAATTTCTCTCCATTAAAAAGCCTTAACTGTAAATGTTACAGTTTTTTTGAAAAGCGTCAAACCTTAAGAAAAGGTTCAGGCGTGGTATAATGAACACTTGTGTACCTTCACTGATTCTAAGATTTTGCCCCATTTGGTTTATCTCTTTGTATCTATGTTTGTAAATTTTTTTTTCTGAGCTTTTGTGTGTATGGTATTGGGAATTGAACCCTGGGCTCCACTCATACTAGGCAAGTGCTCTACCACTGAGCTACATCTCTAACCCCTTCTCAGTTATTTGACTTAGTTGTAGATATAATAACCCCTTATGCTTTTAAATACTTAGAGTATATTTTCTAAGAACAAGTACATTCTCCTATATGTCCATTATATAAATATTCAGAAAATATAACATTGATATAGTACTACTGCCTAAATTTAGAGTCCATATTCAAATTTCCTCAGTTGGTCCCAGAAAATATTTTGTAATTTTTTAAATCTAGTACCCAATCACATTTCATAATTGCATTTAGCTGTCATGTCCTTTTGGTCTCCTTTAATCTAGAATGTAGTTCCCATGCCTTTATTGGTCTTTCATGACTTAACATTTTGAAGAATCCTTGTTATGTATTTGGCAGGATGTCCTTCAATTTAGTAACCTGAGTTTAATCATAAGAAAATATTTTGGGCAGGAATATAAACACAGGCAATGTGATGTGCTTCTCAGTATCATATTGATATGCAAATGACTTTCTCATGATTGGTGATGTTAATTTGCATCACTAGGTTAAGATGGTGTCTACTGGCCAGGTATGGTAGCACACACCTGTAATGCCAGTACTTGGGAGGCTGAGACAGGAGGATTACAGGTTTGAGGCCAGCCTCAGCAACTTAGTGACAGACTGTTTCAAAATAAAAAAAAAAAGGATTGGGGGTGTAGCTCAGAGGTAGAATACCCCTGGGTTCATTCCCTAGTAACACACACACACACACACACACACACACACACACAACATCCTGTTTCCCAACAGACTTTCACCCAGTGATTTTAGTAACTGTCAATGATTCCTGTCTGAATCAATTACTATGGTGATTGTAAAAATGACAGCTTTCTTTTTCTATCATCCCTTCTATATTTATTAGTTTACACAGCTTTCCCATCTGTCTCCCTCCTGTTTAAAAGTCTTTTTTAGTGTCAGTACAAATTGATGATTTTTTTCTATTTAGTGTGTTATAATCAATTGCTGTCATTCATTTTGCTAATGAAAGTGTTCCAGATTTAGCTAAGGGGAATTCTGTATCCCGGTTTTGATGGGGGGCATAATTGAGGCATCTGCTCTTGGATATGGTCAGGTGTTTGAGGAGATTAAGAGTCTCCTAATAATTGCAAAGCATCGAAGGGAACAGATAGCATGATAGAACCTTCCTGGGGGAAATGAAGAGGCCTCAGGTGTCCCACGGTGAACAGTTCAGCTGGCTTCTCGCAAGCCCTGAGATAAATGTTACTGGGGCTGCGGCCGATCTGGAATTGGTTCTATTCTGTCCTCCGATCATTCCTACCCTGAGTGGCACAATTTGAAAAAAAGTCTAGGAAGACATGAGCTTGTCACTTCAGCAGTGTTCCCCCAAACGCAGCTCCACTGGCAGAGATTTGGGGGCTTTTCTTTCTGCCTTGTTCTTTAGTACAGTTTCTTGATCTATTTAATCAGACTTTGGCTTGGTCCCTGTACCTATTCAGAATGTTTACATTTTCTCCAAGTGATCTTACTGGCAAGTTTAGAAATAAGCTTGTTCATTGAACAAGTGCTTTGGTAGACACATTCTATGGTCTTTTGGGTTTAATTAAGCCTGAAGTAAAGGGTTTAACCTGTGGCTTCATTGTAAGTGGCCTGGCCTCTGCTTTGCTCTGCTTATTTAATACCTGGATTTGGTTAGACTAGATCAGCCTTTCACCCGAAGGACGTGTTGGCCCAGGATTGAAAGATCAGTCCAATAGCTGATGAGTAATCTTCCTTATAGATTCTCTTTACTATAGGTTTTCATGACAGGTGCTAAAAAGTAGGTAGTAAGGGAAAATAATGGATCTTATAGGGGGAAAAAGGGTCACCTTTTGCTACAGGAGTAGGATGTCTTTGACACCCGCCTCTACTTTCGAGTCATTGTAGTTATACAGAGGTGTTTTATACGATTTGGATTCTGCCCATGAAAATTTTATAAGCCATCCTAGTATTGTTTCTTTCACATGCTTAAGTTCTGCCCTCTATAAAAGCATGTAATTTGGTCATTGTTTAATGACAGAAACAAAAGGAGGATATGCTGTTCCATAAACCATATTTACTTAAAGTTACATGAGTAAATAGGTACCACAGTCCTGAGTGAGTTGCACGAGTAAATCTCAAATCTGGGAACTGTGGAAATAGTTGGAGTCACCATAAAGTATAGTTCACGTCAGGAATGAAATATTTGGAAAGTGGATGTTGCGGTTGTCCAAGGTATGATTATATACTGCACACAATATATGGTATCTTTTCAGTGAAGTTTCATATTCTGTTTTCTCTAATGTTTTAGTGTTTCTTATAGTACTCAACACCAGACAGAGTTGAGCATGCTAACATTTTTCTGGTGCACTGGCTATATAGTGCGAAATTTCCTTGTAGAAGATGGTGTTCAGGTTCCACTGATAGTGGTTATTCTAGAGATAAGGAGATAGGCAAAGAATTATAAGAGGCTAAAATGTGTCAAAAGAAATACTGTGGTCAATTTTTGTTAATTCAAAATTTTGAGCTGGGCCTGGTTGCACACACTTGTAATCCCAGTACTTGGGAGGCTGAGATAGGAGGATTGCAGTTTCGTGGCTAGCCTCAGCTACTTAGTGAGGCCCTCTGCAACTTAGTGAGACCCTGTTTCAAAATAAAGAATAAAAAATAGGACTGGGGGTGTAGCTCGGAGGTAGAATGCCTCTGGGTTCAATCCCTAGTACCAAAACAAAATTGTGATATTTTAAAGCTAAAACAAAATCACTAATTGGTCTCTTTTAGAAACAGGTTTTCTTACCACTTTGCATGAGAAAGGAAAAGGAAAACCGAGACTGGGTTTTGTTGTGACCGTTAAATATCTCTGACATAACTACATTGCTTATCCTTTACAAATAAGAAAATATACATTCTTACTTAATTTTCATAGTTCACAAGAGGTACATTATCTCCATTTTCAGATATAAAAACAGTTATTAAGATAATTAAAATAACCAAATTGAAGTCACTCAACTGGTTAATAGTAGAGACTGACTTTGAACTCAGGTCTGTCTGAAGACCAAAACTTTTTAAGGAAGATTTCCCTCTTGGGGACAAATAATACTACAAAGAAAAACATTGGAAAGTTAGAATTTATGAAATTAAAGTTACCCATAATTTCATGTCCCAGAGATAACACGCTTTTAACATTTTAGGGGATATTGTTCGTTGTTGGTTTAAGAAAGTGTTCAGTTAGCTTAATTTAGAGCTGGTGAAAAGCATATGGAAATTATTTAAAATTACAACATCTTTTCTTCTAAAATGGTAGTTTAATAACCTCAGACTCTTGCACTAAATCCTTCGTTACTTGCAAATGTTGTAGCATTTAGACACACACATCTTTTAATTGGAAAATGAAAGCTATCGTTCGAAAGCCTGATTTCGTTCTACACGTGGGTTCCAGAGCAGTCTTCTCCAAGCTTTTCATCGTGTCTCATCCCTGTTGCCTGCAAACTACAGCTGGAGCACATCTTACTTTCTCCATGGTGGCTCCGTGGCCTTTCCTGTTACCTTAGTCCCTGGTGAGGGGCTCCGAGGTGCTGCTCTGGGTCCTAGCCCTTCCATTCTACGCCATTAAGTATCTCGATACACCTTTTCTTTTTCTGGATGGTTTCATGTCTCAGCACAGATGCCCTACTCCCTGCCGGCTGGCTCACTTCACCCTCAGCTTCACCATCTCTGACCGGAAGGCATTATGTGGGAGCACCTGGTTTCCTTTCTAGCTCTGACCATCCCTAATCCTCACTGCTTCCTGGGATGCGTGGAGCATATGTCTGTGACGGCACAGCACTCACCAGTGAGCCAGGAGCAGAGGAGGTGCCTGGCTAGGTTCTCTGGCATGTGATTTCTGTCCTGTCTTCGTTACTGTGTTAGAAGATCCAAAGGTGAAGGGCTCCATGGATTATGGTCATGGAGTGCTCGCTCTTTGTACTGTGGGGTAGATGAGGGCACGTTCAGAGGGAGCGACCAAGAGAATTTTGCCAAATGTTTAGCAAATGCTCAGAGGTAACTCGTAAGGCCCAGAGAAAGGTCGGGTAGGAGTGAGGTTGGAGAAGTGGACAGGGTGGTCAAGAGGTTTGGGTTGAAGAAGGGACCGGTAACATTGAACTCTTACAGGAAAGCAATTCTAAGCGGGGGCAGGATCTAAATGGAGACTGTCTGGGGTAGATTGAAACTGAGCTCTCTAGATTGGTGGCAGTCAGACCTGCCCGATGGCAGAGTTTTAGAAGGACAGTCATTAGTAACATTAGTGGAGTGGGATACCGGGAGAACACATTTGACACAGTGTCACACCTGGAACTTGGTGATACTGACATCTTTGAATCTGGAAAGATTGTCAACAAGTAAGGAAGTGTGTGTGTGTGTGTGTGTGTGTGTGTGTGTGTGTGTGTGAAGGCTTTAGGGAATCTAGAAGTATTTTACCAATGTCAATTGTCATTTCACCCCTCTGCACACGGCCTTCTTCTTCAGCCTTGTCCCTTTATTTCTACAGACCGAGTCCAGCTGGAAGCCAGGCCACCATGCCTACGTCTCTTGATCCTGTCTGAGCACCTCAGACCATGGTCCATACCACCTTTAGTTCAATTTTCAGTAATTGATTGTCTGACAGAAACTTTTCCCAAGGAGTTACAGTGCCCTGGCAGGATCGGTCTCTGTGAAGGGGAGTATGAAGTGGGACTTATCTTACTACATCTGTGCTGGATTTGAAGTTAGCAGCAAACACAGGGCCGTTGTTTGCACTGTAGGAAAGTCTTTTTTGTGACCTTTCAGTTAAGGTTTCTCCTCTGTTTACTCCCATTTGAAGAGCTGTTGTTTGGATTAATGGTGGTACGTTTGGAATTTACACAGAAGAAAACACACTGTTTACTGAGTCTGGGAGCCTTAAGAAGCCTCTGATCTTCCCATGTGATGTTAAAAACTTCAGTGGTTTTGCCACCATTAGAAGATACTTAAAGATAAGAACCGTTTCTTTGAGGAAAACAGGCATTTTCAATTTCAGGTCCATCCAGTAAGGAAAATAGTCTGTATGCATTCACTTCACAAACTGTATAACCACACCTATTTCAAGACTTGCTATGAGTATCAGTTGAGTTGTTGTTTGTAGAAAATCTAAAATAGTGCTTATGCATACATAGCATGGAGAAGAAGCCAGTATATGAGCAGAAGCTGGGATGAATTGCCAGTGTTCAGTGTAGATGTACTGAAAATGGAAGACTTCTCTTTGGGTGAGATATCAATCTATAGTCAGGTAATAGGAACACATCTGTGAGAGAATGATGCCTCGCTTTCTCTTCCCGGTGTCTTCCCCCCACCCCAGTCTATTAATTTCTATCCTTCTTGGTGACTCTGCCATTCTGTGACCTCAGCTAAGACCCTTGATGTCTCCCTCTTTTCACTCTTTATCGAATCATTATTATTTCTGTGCTTTTGTTTGAAACTAGAGGCTGAACCCAGGGGCATTCTACTTCCAAGCTACACCCCAAGCCCTATTTTGTTTTTTATTTTGAGACAGGGTCTCACTAAGTTGCTGATGCTGGCCTCAAACCAGTGATCCTCCTGTCTCAGCCTCCCAAGGACTGGGGTTACAGGCATGCACCACCACGCCTGGCTAATCTCTGCTTTTAAAAAAGAAATTTTCCAGTAAGTCCTCTTCTTCTCCAATTCCTACTTTGACTCTCAGGGTAGGAGGGGACTTACTGCAAATCAAAACACTAAAAAATAGAAACATTGCTAAAAGAAGCAAGAGAAGATCTTAATAAACGGAGAGAGCTGCTGTATTCATAGATCCGAAAACTCAGTAGTGCTATGACATAAATTCTCCTAATTGATCTATAGTTTCAATAAATGCCCTAGAAGGCAGTTTTGTAGAAATCAACAAGGTAATTCTAAAATGCATATGTGAATGATAAGGTTTTAAACTAGCCAAAATGACTCAGATAAAGAAAAAACAAACTTGGAGGGTGTATAGTACCCAATTTCAAGACTTATAAAATTACAATAATCAAAGGAATGTGGTATTGGCATTAAGGTAGAGAAACAGATCCATGGAACAGATCTATTTCTAGAGAGTCTAGAAATAGACCCACACAATTCATTTTGATGAAGGTGTAATTTAATAGGGAAACAATAACCTTTTCAACAAGCGGTTCTTGGAACAATTGTAAAAAAAAATGCATCTCATTCTTTCCTCACATGTATACAAAATTGAACTTGAAAGGGGTCATACCTATAAATGTAAGAGGAGAAAACATTTTACTTTAGTTCGGATTTCTTAATTTAAGTTTTCTTTTTGTGGTACTGGGGATGGAACCCAGGGGGCATTCTACCTCCAAGCTACACCCCCAGTCCTATTTTTTATTCTTTATTTTGAAACAGGGTCTCACTAAGTTGCGGAGGGCCTCGCTAAGTAGCTGAGGCTGGCCGTGAACATGCAATTCTCCTGTCTCAGCCTCCCAAGTACTGGGATTACAAGCATGCGCCACTATTCCCGGCTCTTAAGATTTCTTAAATACAATGCAAAAGGCATGAAGTCAAGACTTTATTAAAATAAAAAAATTGCTTTTCAAAAGACACTGTTAACATAATGAAAAAGGCAAATCACTGAGAGAAAATATTTATAAGGCATGTGACAAAGGCATCTATCTAGACTGCATAAAGGACTGTTACAACTCAGTAATAGACAGAACAGTCCACTTAAAGAATATGCAGAATATCTGAACAAATACTTCACCAGATAAATGGCAAATAGAGAGCCGGGTGTGGTGGCGCACGCTTGTAATCCCAGTACTTGGGAGGCTGAGACTGGAGGATCCGGGTTTGCAGCCAGCCTCAGCTACTTAGTGAGGCCCTCCACAACTTAGTGAGACCCTGTTTCAAAATAAATAGAATAAAAAATAGGGCTGGAGGTGTAGCTCGGAGGTAGAAGCCCCTGGGTTCAATCCCTAGTACCACAAAAATAAATAAATAAATAAGTAAATAAATAAAAAAATGGCAAATAGATAAAAAGATGCTTAACATCTCTTAGACATTGACTAAATGTCAATAAAACCCTAATGAGACACCACTACATACACCATTAGAATGGACGAAATGAAAAAGACAATAGAGTATGAATTGGCATGAACACGGAGTAACTAGAATGCTGAAATACAGCTGGTGCAACCACTTTAGAAAAGTTTGGTAGTTTCTTAAGAAGTTAATCATACATCTACTCCATCGCCCAGACAATCCAAACACCTGCACATGAACGTTCATAGCGACTTCGTTTGCAACAATCAAAAGCTGAAAACAACCCTGAAGTGCATTAGCACTTGTGTAGATAAACTGTGGTATAGCCATACAATGCAATACTACTAAGTTAAAAAGAGAGAGAGAAATGACCTATTGACATGCAAAAATAGAGGACTCTCAGCTGGGCACGGTGGCTCACGCTTGTAATCCCAGTACTTGGGAGGCTGAGACTGGAGGATCCGGGTTCGTGGCCAGCCTCAGCTACTTAGACCCTCTGCAACTTCGTGAGACCCTGTTTCAAAATAAAGAATAAAAAATAGGGCTGGGGGTGTAGCCCGGAGGTAGAATGCCCCTGGGTTCAATCCCCTGTACCACAAAAAAAGAGGAATCTCAAAATAACCAGACTGAGTGAAATAAACCAGACCAAAAAAAAAAAAAAAAGAGTGTGTGATTCCATTTATGTAAAACTTTAGAAAATTAAAACTGATCAAGTGACAGGAAGCAGATGAGTCATTGCCTGGGGTTGGGGGATGTAGGAACGGGGAAGGGGAGCTTATTTAGGGTGATGGATATGGGATGTTCACTATCATGATCATGGTATTGGTCTCATAGGCGCGCATGCGCGCGCGCGTGTGTGTTGGTGTGAAAAGTTTTGTAATTGTACACTTTAAATATGTGCAGTTTATTGTAGGAATATTATATCTCAGAGCTGGAGGGGAAGAGGCAGGCCCTTTATTTCTTAGATCTTGTGCATTGTCTAGAATGCATACTTGTTTATGATAGGCACTTTGTAATTATTTCCTATAGTGAATTTCTGTTTAAAGTTGAAACTGGGCGTGCTCGTGCACACCTGGAATCCTAATACTCGGGAGAATCGCAGGTTTGAGGACAGTCTCAGCAAGTAGTGAGACTCTCATCAACC
>PVJS01014245.1:29123-40771 GCA_004027185.1 Glis glis
AGAAGGGAGGGAGGAAGGAAGGAAGGAAGGAAGGAAGGAGAAGGGAGGGAGGAAGGAAGGAAAGGGAAGGGAGGGAGGAAGGAAGGAAGGAAGGGAAAGGGAAGAAGGGAGGGAGGAAGGAAGGAAGGAAGGAAGAAAGGAAGGAAGGAAGGAAGGAAGGAAGGAAATTGAGGGAAATGGGCCAGGGAAATGTGAGAACTACAGATTCTATAGTCTAAGATTTATGTATTCAAATTTAGACAGACTGGGACCCCTTTCCTTTTTAATCGACATCTGTTGATTTTCTTTAGTAGACTGCTTTCTGGAAGAGAACAGTAAAGTAGGGCAGGTTTTTAGATCGGATAGTTGGAACCTTAGACGTGTACAGCTTTAGTTGGGGAGAGGCTTAGATCCCTGGAGACCAGCTTTGCTTCTTAGGGGTGGATAGACTGGGACCTTGAGGGCTCCAGCACCCGGACTCATGCCTAGCGTTGGCCTTGACACAAAATGGTTTTGCTGTCCTGTGAATTAATGAATTCTTTTTGGCAGATGTCTTTTTCACGTTTGTTGCCACTTCAGTTTGTTTTCCTGCCTGATTCAGAGAGAAGATGATCATGATTCTTATTTTGGGGAAACCTGACTAAACACAGAGTACAAACAATTTATACCAAGACAGATTCTGCTTAGTAATTTGCTTCTGTATTTCTGATGAAATTACCTTAATCACTTTGTCTTTGAGGTTGTTTTTTTTTGGCTCTGGGGATTAAACCCAGGGGCATTCTACCTCCAAGCTACACCTCCAGCAGTTTTTATTTTTTATTTTGAAACAGGGTCTCACTAGGTTGCTGAGGCTGGTCTCGAACCTGTGATCCTCCCATCTCAACATCCCAAGTACTGGGTGGCAGGTGCCACCACACCAAGTTTGTTTTTGAATTCTTACATTGCTCTTTTTAGAGACTCCAAGTGAAATGGATGGGGGAGAAGGGCTTTTGACCAGGAGGTTGGCTTTATTTCAGACCCCAGCCAGGAGCATGCAAGGAGCCACATTAATTTGTACCTGCTTGGCCAGTTCCACCACTGAACTGTGTTGGAAAAACAGCCGTGAGAGTTATTCTGCAGGCCAGCTGGGCTGGTTGAAGAGAGATCAGTACCTAGACCTTGTAGACCATGATTAGGGACATGGAGTTTAACCTTTAGTATAATTTCTGACCTGCTGCACCTTTAAAAAAATAAACCCCACCTTTTTATTGAATTTCCAGCCATATTCAAAGGTAGAAACAATGAACATAAGGAGATTCATTATTATATAAGCCCCTAGGGACTTACTACTAAAAATTTTAAACTTACTACTAAAAAATTTAAATTATATGATTGTTAATAATATGCTATTTCCAAACAATGCAAAATGATCTAAACTGTGAGATACTGTTTTAACCTCACATTTCTTCATTTAAACTCTTAAAAAATGTTTTTTTTTTAAATTTTTGCAGTGCTGGGGATGGAACCCAGATCTTGCCCATGGGTAGGCAAGCACTCTACCACTGAGCTACACCTCCAACCTGAAACTTTTTTCAGGAAATAAAAACATGTTAAAACCATTTTTGAAGTTAGGCACAGCGGTGCATGCTTATAATCCCAGCAATTTGGGAGGCTGAGGCAGGAGGATTGAATGTTAGAGGCCAGCCTCTGCAGTTTAACAAGACTCTGTCAAAAACAAAAAAAAAATTTTTTTTCTGGATAAATCTGTGGCTACGCAAAGCTACTAACCTCCGAATTTGAATTGCTGGTTCCTGATGCTGGTGACTTACTGCTGGAAGTCATAGCAGCAGACCGGGCCCCAAGGAAAGGCTTTGAGTGCTGCCAACGGCCATTTCCTCTAGCCTTCCTGTGTACTGAGACTTCACGGCACCTCCCCAACAATAGATCCCAGGCAACAGAACTCCTTGTTCAAATGAAATCCTCAGCACCCTAACATTTAAAACAACCTAAAAGATAAAGGCAGTGAACTGGTTACCCCCTCCATTTTATTCTGGGTTTCAAAGCAAATACTTTATTTGCAGAAATCTGGATGAAAACTTCCAGGAAAGGGAGGACAGTTTCAAAACTGCTGCTTCGCCACCTTTTTCTCCTACATAGGGAATTTTTTTAAAAACTTCTTTTTAAGCTGGGAGTGGAGGCATACGCTTGTAATCTCAGTAGTTGGGAGGCTGAGACAGAAGGATCGCAGGTTCACGCCCGGCCTCCGCAACTTAGTGAGACCCTGTTTCAAAATAAAAGAATAAAATAGGGCTAGGGGTGTAGCTCAGAGATAGAAAGCCCCCCTGGGTTCAATCCCCAGCACCAAAAAATTTAAAAAATAAAACTTTTTAAGACTCTAGCCCTTCTTCAGTAAATACACACACACACACACACATACTGATTTCATACTGCCCATAATATTTTGAGAATTTCTGTAGATAATCTTATTTCTAGATTATTTCAAAAACTGCTCTTCTAGTGTTCCTCTGTCTATTCTGAAGACTAGTTATTAATTTAATTTTTTTATTTTTGAAGTAGCTAAAAATCTAAGCCCGAGATTCTCTTATCTATCACGACTTGCACAAAAGACAGTGCTTCGCACAGCGTACACAAGTCAAGTCTTTTTGTTGTTGTTGTTGTTGTTTTGTTTGTTTTTGCGGTACTGGGGCTTGAACCCAGGGGCATTCTACCTCCGTGCTACACCCCCAGCCCTACTTTTTTATTCTTTATTTTGAAACAGGGTCTCACTAAGTTGCAGAGGGCCTCACTAAGTAGCTGAGGCTGGCCGAGAACCCAGATCCTCCTGTCTCCGCCTCCCAAGTACTGGGATTACAAGCGTGGGCCACCACACCCAGCACAAGTCAAGTCTTTGTGAACAAATTACATGCCTGAGAGGACGTTCATCTTTTAAAACAATTGCATGGCATGTTCATTTGTAATGGGAAAAAATAGCTTCCTTATTTAAATAAGGGAATTTATTTGTTTTAAAAAACAATTTTTAACTCATGGAAGCAGAAACGCACCCACTTTGGTGTTAGGTTTATTTCTACCTCTAGGCGTTGGCTCTTCAGTTGCGCCCTGGGATTTGTAGGGAGGAACTGGGGGGAAGCCCTGAAGCACTTAACTGATCCACTTAACTGATCCCTGAGCCACTTCTCCCCTCCTGGGCTAGTGGATGGTAATGTCAGTAATCAGGAAAAAGCAGAGGCGCTCAGCAGATCACCGTGCCCTTTGCCCTTTGACATTCATCTCTGCTCCTAGAACACTGTTCTGCCCCGCCCCCACAACCTGTGGGCCCAGTGACAAAAATACCAGCCAATCTCGGGAAGATGCAAAAGAATAAAATCAATAAAAGTCAGGGTGTGGATGCACCTAGACGGTGTACGTTTAGAGACATTTATCACGGGTGAGGCGTTTCTAAGTCAGCATCTCTTCAGTTGGCGAGTGAGAGAAGCTGGGCAGGGAGAACTCTGCTACCCTCTACCTCCTCCTTTTCCCTCCCTTTCCCTCCATCTTTCTGGCTTCTTTGGGATCCAGAAGTTCAGTGGTTGTGGCTCCTTTCTAAGCTAAACTGTTCGCAGTGTCTGGTCAGCACGGGGCAGATCAAGCTGTAGAAAATACTGAAACATTCTGTTTCCCATATGCCTCTCTCCCTGCCCGCCCCAGATGAGTTGGAAGAGGAGAGGAGTATGCGGAGTACACGAGTCCTTTCTGACCTCTGAGTGTTTCTCTCTCTCCTGGGATTAGATAGGCTTGCGCTTCGGGAGCAGTGCTTGGGAGGCCTGCTTCAGTTCTCTGGTTTCCAAAAGACAGATGACGGCCCCTGGCCATCCATCATGGTCACATGGTGCAGTCACAGCATCAATTTAGGGACATGGGTAATGGGCAGAGTTTTGCCTCTAATTGGCTTAAAACTTCACCCCCCCCCTTTGATTTCCAGCCCTTTCAAATGTTTTAATATACTAATAAGATATTGGTGTGGTTTGTTTGGTTTTTGATGAGTTTATCAGTGTTACTCTCTCTTTTTGTTTTGATGTATAAAACTCAGATATATCTTGTTCCAGCCCCCATATAATAATCTTTACCCTTTAAGAAAGATGAGGTTTCATATATATACATTAGCTTAGGAAAAATATCTTTACAATAACGAGACCTTAAAAATAGAATTAATGTTGTTCTTTTGATTACCAAAATGTCCGCTCTAAAATTCTGTCTTAAATTCTAAAGCATGTATCACAGCTAAAAATGAAAAATTTAAAAAAAACACGTTTTGGTTGATTTTATCAGAAAATGACAATTTACAGAACAAGTTGTCGATGTTTCAGTTTAATGTGGCACTAATGCTTTTTTTTTTTTTTTGCGGTACCAGGGATTGAACCCAGGGGCATTCTACCTCTCTGCTATACCCCAGGCCTATTTTTTATTCTTTATTTTGAAAGAGAGTCTCACTAAGTTGCTGAAGACCTCACTAAGTAGCTGAGGCTGGCTGCGAATCCGGATCCTCCAATCTCAGCCTCCCAAGTACTGGGATGATAAGCATGCGCCACCATGCCTGGCTGCACTAATGCTTTTTAAGTGATGAAGTTCAATGGTGGGGGACAGAGGCTCTTTCTCTATAATTTGAGTTTTTAGTTCAAAGGATAATTATTAAAATGACCCAGCGGCTCATTTTTATAACATGAAACTACCACCTGAACCCAGTCTCTTTTTACAAAAAGCTAAAGTGTGATGCGATAGCATAGAGAGGACAGCCCCAGCGATGTTCATTGCTAGTATACTTAAAGCAGAACAACTTGTCCATAAAAATAATAATAGTAGCTCTTATTTATTGAGCACTGAAATTGCTTGACAGGATGGGAGACATTTCACACATATCTTTGGTTTCATAACCACCCACGAGACACAAGTATTACCCCATTATGCATTTTACAGATGTGCCTCCGGGAGCAGGCACTTTAATAACCTCTTACAGCTAGTCAACAGCAAAGTCAGACTTTCGGCGCTCACCTAGGTGGGTGGGAATCTACTCAGAGTTTCTGCTCTGTCCCCTATGCTGCCTATAGGTAGGTCAACACCAACACAAAAGAATAGAAACTTCACCAATCAAAGGACTGTCTTTTCACCCAGGGACCACGGTTGAACTTTTCCTGGAGCCTTTAGATGTATTTATTTTTAAACCCACCTTATGAATACTCATCCACCTAGTTGATATTTTCTGAATGTCTTCTGTGTGCCTGACACTGTACTGGATTGTGGCTGTAAGACATGGGTCCTGTCCTCCCAGAGCCATCTGTCTGTTGGAGAAAACAAGAAAGTGTACAGATAATGACACCATAGGTCTCTCAGGGAGGGCTGCCCAGAGACCATGGAACCTTCCCTGAGAGAGGGAGAATGTGTCAGGTGGGGATCATGAATAGCAGAAGCCTGGAGGGCTGGGTGTGGTGGCGCACGCTTGTAATCCCAGTACTTGGGTGGCTGAGACAGGAGGATCGCAGGTTCGTGGCCAGCCCCAGCTACTTAGTGAGGCCCTCCGCAACTTAGTGACCCTGTTTCAAAATAAAAATAAAATAGGGCTGGGGGTGTAGCTCAGAGGTAGAATGCCCCTGGGTTTCATCCCTAGTACCAAAAATAAATAAATAAATAAAAGACTAAGAAGCAACAGTTAGAATTGAACAACCAAACAATTGGCAGCTACTTGGAGAAACTAGAATGTGATCATTCCAGCCCCTTCTAAAATATTACAGGCACTTAGTCAGTGTTTGTAGAAGGACCATACGATGGAGACTGCCTTGGTGGCATAGCCATTCTGATTCTCATTTTTAAACTGAGGCTATCTAGTCGTGAAAGGAGTGATGGGCTAGGAGACTTGAAGTTCAATTCCCATTTTAAATGGGTTATATATGAATTACCTGCTTTGTTGATCCAAAGAAAAATTAAGAACAAGCATGTTGTTTTAAGCCTTTAAAAACTTATTTTTATTCTAAAATGAAGTCATGATGCTAGACACTGCACTTTTTTGCTTTTTTTTTTTTTGTATGTGGTACTGGGGATTGAACTCAGAGGCATTCTACTTCCAAGCTACACCCCCAGCCCAGCCCTTTTTTTTTTTTTTTTTTTGCTTCGAAACAGGGTCTCACTAAGTTGCTGATTGTCTCACTAAATTGCCAAGGCTGGCTTCAAATCTGTGATCCTCCTGTCTCAGCCCAAGTACTGGGATTACAAGTATGTAGTGGGCCATCATGCCTGGCTCTTTTTGTTTTGATTTTTGTTTCTTTGGGGGGTACCTAGTGTTCAAAGATATGGAAGTATTTGAAGTTGAAAAACATTTCAGTCACATTTCAAGTCTGAGGATATAGCTTACCCACTGGGAACAGGCAAAATATTCCTGGAATATGTCCAGAGTGTTGGGAAGGCTTAAACTTCCTTGTATCCATGTATTTGTTGCTGCTGCTAAGTGATTTTAATAGCATCCATGGGTGTGAGAGCAGCTTTGCTTCAGTTTGTACTCTCCTGCACCTGGAGACCTGCGATAGCACAGCCGCATGGCTCTGTTGTTGTCTGAGTCACGGTGATGAACAGTTGTCCACAGTTCAGTTGTACAAATAAAATTAGTCTTAATTATTTGGCTTCGTGATGTCTTTGTAGCACCGACATGAAGTACTTTGTATTGGGGAAGATTGGCTGACTGGGTCTCCCTGGCAGCCATGGTTGATGTGGACAAAGCTATGGAAAAGTGGGTTCGTCATTTTTTAATTTGAGAGTCTTCCTAGAGTGACAGTCACAGACACCAGGGTTACAACTGACTTCCCCAAACCTCAGGTGAACTGTTTTCTTTACCACCACTCAGATGACTCCCTTTCTTTTTTTTTTTTTTCGGTACCGGGGATTGAACCCAGGGGCGTTCTACCTCCGCGCTACACCCCCAGCCCTATTTTTTTATACTTTATTTTGAAACCGGGTCTCACGAAGTTGCGGAGGGCCTCACTAAGTAGAGAGAGAGAGAGAGAGAGAGAGAGAGAGAGAGAGCGCGAGCGAGAGCGAGCTGAGGCTGGCCGCGAACCCGGATCCTCCGGTCTCCGCCTCCCAAAGTACTGGGATTACAAGCGTGCGCCACCACGCCCAGCCATGACCCCCTTTCTTTAATGAAGGATTCCACTGGAACCTCCACACATAGTTAGATCTTCCATTCAATGAATAATTGCCTGAGATAGGAGGATCGCAAATTCAAGGCCAGTCTCAGCAACTTAGCAAGACCCTTTTTCAAAATAAAAAATAAAAAGGTGGGGTTATAGCTCGGAGGTAGACTGTCCCTGGGTTCAATCCCCAGTAACAACAACAACAAAAAAAATTGCCTTCTCTGTCAGGTACCATGCTAAGGACAAAGATAACAAGGCAAACAAGTTATAATGCAGGTTCCTTTTATTCAACAGATATTGAGACTACTGTTAATCTCTTAAGGTTCCAGTCTAGTCCTCCAAGTTGTTTAAAGTCTAGTAGAGGAAATGGGCGAGCAACCAAACAATTATAACACAGCATATTAAGTTTTATAGCAGAAGCATAGGCATCCAGGCCTATCTAGCATAGCTAGCAAAGACTTCTGGAAGAAGTGTTATCTTAAAGGACTAGGAGTAGCTAGCCAAGTACAGGGTGAAGAAAGGATGGGGGAGATGGTATTTGTGATTTGGGCAGGGGGAATATTTGTGTGCAGTCCCAGGGATAGGATGAGCTAGTGAGTTGGGGGTATTATAAGCTTTTCAGTAGGGCTGAACCAGGTGCCAGTAGGGCATGGGAAGACAGAAAGGGTTACAGAGGACATTACGGTAATGGGCTTCCTCCTACAGGCAGTGGCAGTGAGGGGCCATAGCTGATATTTAAGTGGGGGTAGAACATTGAATTTGAACTTTGGATATGCACCTGGTTGCAGCGTGGAGAATTGTGTGTAGGGAGATGAGAGTAGAAGGGATAAGAACAGCATGTCAGGTGGCGCATGCCTGTAATTCCAGTCCTTGGGGAGCTGAGACAGGAGGATTGCAGGTTCAAGGCCAATGTATGGAAACTTAGCAACACCTTGTTTGAAAATTAAAAAATGCCGGGCGTGGTGGCGCACGCTTGTAATCCCAGTACTTTGGGAGGCGGAGACCGGAGGATCCAGGTTTGCGGCCAGCCTCAGCTCGTGCATGCGCACGCTCGCACTTGCTCTCTCTCTCTCTCTCTCTCTCTCTCTCTCTCTCTCCCCCTGTCTCTCTCTCTCTCTCTCTCTCTACTTAGTGAGGCCCTCCGCAACTTCGTGAGACCCGGTCTCAAAATAAAGTATAAAAATAGGGCCGGGGGCGTAGCGTGGTGGTAGAACGCCCCTGCGTTCAATCCCCGGTACCGCAAAAAAAAAAAAGAAAATTAAAAAAATAAAAGGGACTGAGGGTGTAGCTTGGAGGTAGAGCGCTCCCAGGTTCAATCCCCAGTAACACACACACACACACACACACACACACACATACACAGAGCTGAGAATAGTTGGCAGAACAAAGTGGTCCAGGATGGAGTTGCTATAGACTGTAGCAGAAGTCACCTGTATTTTAAGTGTTTGCTTCTTCACATCTCAGGTTTGACTCAAGGATTAACCACTGGGTCCACAGCACCCAGAGTAGGAGTACAACAAATAAACATGCAAGATAAATGAGTTCGTGGAATTTGATGCCACAGAAAGCTCTGTGCATGCGTGGACAAGAAAGGCCCTTTGAGCAGAGGATGCAGAGAGTGTCAAGCGGTAGTGTCCCTGCGGGACATGGCCTGGTGGCTGCGCACCTCTGCTCCTCAGCACTGTCGTTCTTTGAAGCAGGCCCAAGGGAGTGAGCAGAGGGCGTCAGGCTTTGGCCACAGCCCAGGGTGTTTCTCAGGCTGCAGCTGGGGCTTCTTGGTGTGTGGTTTGAGCTCTTGTGCGCGCACCATTGGGTGCTGCCTTGTATTTTGAGTCTGGGGTGTGGGGCTGGGGGTTGGAGGAGGGAGACAGGAGAGACGATGCAAAAAAACACCAGTTGTACAAATTCCGGCTTGGCCGATTGTGTCCCTTGTATTGTGTTTTCTGCCTCAAGAATAAAGGGGACTTCGGAAGTAGAGAAAAAAGAAATGCTGCACCCCGCAGGGAAATTCTTCAGTGCTCAAAGGATTCAGGATTAGCTGATGTGTCCTCTTCCAGACAAAGTAGCTTCTGGTAAGTGAGTTACAGAACCCTGAGTGGCAGGGTGACAAAGGGAAGCTGCTGGGTCCCCTGTGAGCCGGTGTGAAAGGAGCTCGTGTCAGGAATGAGAAGCTCACGCTTCAGCAGGAGGCATCGAACAGGGAAGCACGGTTATTGTTCCCACCCTCCCCTCTGCGCAGAAAACAACCTTGAACTTGCCTTCCCTCTACTGGCTCCGCTTTGACTCAGGTTGTCAGAGGCCACGGGCACTTTCCAGTGTAGCTGTCTGCCCTCCAGCGCTGAGGGGCCAAGTGTTCTTCAGGTTTCGGTATTGTTCCTTTTCATGACTAAATTTTGTGTGTGTGTGTGTGTGTGGTACTGGGGATCGAACTCAGAGGCATTCTACCTCTGAGCTACACCCCCTTCCCCTTTATTTTGAAATGGGGTCTGTACCATGTCCTGTGATCTTCCTGTCTCAGCCTCCCGAGTACTAGGATTCCAGGCATGCACCACTGCTCCTGGCTTCATGACTGAATATTTTTACTAGGGCACCGCTTGCTCTGAGCTGCCTGAAGGGGCCTGGTAGTGATGAGCATTTACTGACAGCCATAACTAGTGTGACACCAGCACGCTTCACGTTTCACATGGCTTCTACTAAACAGATTTCATCCCCGCCTCTTCCAAGCCTCTGTGGCCCTTACAACTTTTAGGTCTGTGTTCACATTCTGTTCAGTGCTTTAACACATGTGGGATATCTTATGAGCCTGCTGAACTTAGCTCTTTGAGGCTGCTGATTGTTTTCATGTTTGTCCCTAGTTCCATAAGTGCACATTTTTAGTGGAAGGTTAGGGGGACACAGGATTAAGAGTAAGTGACAAAGACCCTAGGAGAGGGTGGTAAATCGAAGCAACAGTGGCATAGCACCAAAATCAGTCTTGGTTAGGTTTTTTTTTTTTTTTTTTTGGCGGTACCGGGGATTGAACCCAGGGGCGTACCCCTGGCTCTCTTTTTTATCCTTTACTTTGAAACCGGGTCTCACGAAGTTGTGGAGGGCCTCACTATGTAACTGAGGCTGGCCGCGAACCTGGATCCTCCGGTCTCCGCCTCCCAAGTACTGGGATTACAAGCGTGCGCCACCACGCCCAGCCCACACCTTAGAAATTTAGAAAGTACAAGAATGTCTCCCTCTGAGCTCCTCGCGGGCAGAAACTCCATCTTGTCCAGAGTTGCGTTCTTTGTGCCTAGCTCATTGTCTTGGTTTATGTACGTAGATGTTGGAGAGTGAATAATAGGAAGGACAGTTTCTCCTTTCTTTGGAATAAGGGGCTGGGGGTTAAGAGGATGAAATTGCAGGTGGCAATGAATGTTGGCTGAAACGGTGGATACTTTTGTGTTTGCATGTTGGCATTGTATAAGGGAGGTAGCTGAATCTAGAGGCTTACGGTTTGGTTGCGCATGTGTAGCAACCAAGAATGTTAGCATTATAGTGAAGTGGTCTGCAATGTGGGATTTTTTTTTTCTTCTTTAAAGAGATCAGGCTGCATGTGGCAATTGAACTCTTTCCAAGAATGGTATGAAGCCCTCTGTGGCCTTCCCTGGAGCAGAGCCAGCTCATAGCTTTGTCTGACGGTGGTTATCAGCAAATGTACATGTTCAAAATATCTAGGAATTCAAGATTAGCAAGAAAGAAATGTGTAATGCTGCTTGGCAGAAAAAGGGGAATTGTTTTCTCCTGCTTTTAGCACTGAATGGTTGTGTATTGTCTATATATGAGTTGATAGAGATTGGTAATCTAAGTAATTCATATACCAACATAATTGTACTTACTATTATGTTATTATTGAGAATCTAATGGAATATTAGTTATCAAATAGTTACTATTTCTTAAATGCCAGACCATAGTAAAATACACCTAATTAAGCTGCAAATATACAATATTTCTATAATCACCTGATGTCTTACATTATCTTAGAGACATTCTCTTAGAAAAACCATGTATGGTATGAGTCTGAAAATTTTAAGTACTCAACATTTTTTTAAATATACTAATTTATTGGTGCATTGTAGCTATACATTTGATAAATGTCAGAAGCATGCATGCACACATTGCTCATTTAGCCCTCCCTCAAATCGCATCCTATTCCCTCCCCCTTCCCTCCTTTTTGTGCTCAGCATAGTGATCGACTCTGATAAGTTTGTATATATACGCTATGTGCATTAGTGTATTTCCCTCTTCCCCCTCCCATCTCCCTCAGGTCAACTAAAGTATTCTCCTTCTTTGTCTGGAGTCCCTTCTAAGTCCCATTCTCCCTAGCTTCCACATATTAGGGAGAACATCCGACTTTTCACTCTTTGTGACTGACTAATCTCACTTAGCATAATGTTCTCCAGTGCCCTCCATTTCCCTGCAAATGATGTAATTTTGTTCTTCTTTATGGCTGCGTAAAATTCCATTGTGTACATATCCCATAGTCTT
>PVJS01014246.1:0-40674 GCA_004027185.1 Glis glis
TCCTCTCCTCTCCTCTTCCTTTCTTTTTCTTTCTGTTTTGTTTCTACCTCTGAGTTACTCCCAGCCTTTTTTTTTTATTTTGAAACAGGGTCTCACTAAGTTGTTGAGGGTCTCACTAAGTTGCTGAGGCTGGCCTCAAACCTGGGATCCTCCTGTCTCAGTCTCCCAAATGCTGGGATTACAGGTGTGTGCCATAGTGCCTGGTTAAGGATTTTCTAGCAGAAGTCAAATCTGTATATAAAATACATACAAAACCTTCATTTGCCATTAATTTGAATGTCAATCCATTTTCTTTCTTTAATCTGCAGATCAACATTTTGCAGCATTTTTAAAAGTGTGAAGGGGACTTTCTCCTGGTTCTTGGCTCCTGGCTCGTGCGCAGGCGCAGAGGGCTGCATTGCCAGGCTCTTACCTGTTGTCTCCGTGCCCCTCTCCATTTGAGGTTGGGTTTACTATATTCCAGGAATATCATGTACTAGCAGATAAGGCTGAAAGGCAATACTTTTTAAAATGATGAATAGAACTCTAAACATGAATGGACTAAAACGATTTGGGTTTAAAGGCAACTGAAAAAAATTACAACTTAAAACTGCTATTTAATATTAGCGTTAATAGTTTCTCAGAGCAGCCGTACCTTCGTTTCACATGTGTGCCTCTTACAGAGAAAGACACAACTAAATTTTTCGTTCCAGTCCACTCCACACATAGCATATGTTAATTTTATGCCTGAAACTGTTCACTCTAAAAGCAATCCCTACAACGTGACAATTTCTTTCAAAGGGGCTGGCTGTGTTTTTTTAGTTTCATATTTTAAATATAGCTTATAGGCTGTATCCTAGCATAGGTCCCCAAAGGTGGAGTTCAGTGTTTTGCCTTACAAGTCCTGAGCATCCGCTAGGAGTAAGAAATGATGAAACTGCAGACAAAATGTGCTGATCGTGAGCCAGGCTTAATACTTGTTATCTTGACTATTTCCCAGTGTGAACTGGGGTTGTAGTTTAGCGTCTTATTCATTTATTCATCCATTTTTTCACACAATATCTACTTATGGATGGTGCTGGGATGCCAGGTGTGTGTACTACTGTTGGTACCTAGTGGTAGCTAACTTGGGAGTTGTGATAGTTAATCTAGGTTGTCAACTTGACCTGATCATGACACACCCAAGATCATGTGATTTTGGGTGTGTAACAGCAGATTAAACAGAAAGCCCTGCCCTGAATGTAGGCAGCAGGATTCTGATAGGTGCGGACTTAGATAAAAGAGGGAGAAGCCGCGTAGAGTGCACACGACTCTTTCCGAGGAAAACGCATCTGCTCTCGCCTGAGATCGTCGGCCGCCGGCTTCGCCTTTCTCTGAAGAGCTTCTTGATCTTCTCGGCCTCCAGCTCTTGGAACTGAAACTTCACCATCGTTTCTCCGAAGAGCTTCCTGATCTTCACGTCCTGGACTGGGATTGAATTAGTGGTTGCTCCGATCCTAAGACTCCAGCTCTTAGAGCGTTCAACCAGCTACTGGTTCCTCTGACTCTCCACACGCAGTCAGAACCTGGGACTACATTGCTTCAAACTGTAAGCCCATCTGATAAATCCCTTTTTTCAAATATACTCATTCTGTGTATTCTGTTAATCTAGAGAACCCTGGCCAATACAGGAGTGTAGGGAAGAGGCCCGAGATGGCAAGATCCATCCAGGACTTCTGCCCCCAAGAGCAAGTGTTAGCAGGTGGTGCATTCCTTGGTCCTTTCTCCCCAAAAGAAAGATTTCAGATGGGAAACAAGGAGAGGGGAAACATAAGAGACTCATTTAGCCAAGTGGGTGAACAGCTTTGGGGGAAGAGCCCGGGTGAAGGGAAGAGAGGGGTGACGGTCCAGAGAGTATCTGACGTGCTCTGTCTTCTGGAGCGGAGAGCAGCATGGAGCCTTCCACATGGCGAGTTTTATTCAGTTTGGAAACCTTCCTCTTGCATTTCCATTGTGGAGGTCACTGCCTTGTTTGTTTGTTTGTTTGTTTGTTTGTTTTTGCTCCACAGCTTAGTGCATCTGTGCTGTTTCCAGGATGTTGGAAGTTTTGCCCTCAGTACCTAAACAAAGCCATGGACTCAGTTTTCTGTGCATGCTCCAAAGTCAGAAAGCCCCTTACCCTCTTACATTTAAATTTTACATTAAGCCTTTTAGATTTAAGAAAGGAGTGTCTGGCTGCTTGGTGCCATGGTGCATGTCTGTAATCCCAGTACTTGGGAGGCTGAGACAGAAGGATTGCAGGTTTAAAGCCAGCATCAGAAACTTAAGACTTTGTTGAAAAATAAAAAATAAAAAGGGTTGGGGGTGTAGCTTGGAGGAAGAATGCCCCTGGGTTCTATCCCCAGTACCAATAAAAAATAAATACATATAGCCGGTATGGCAACACACGCCTATAATCCCAGTACTTGGGAGGCTGAGAGTGGAGAACCGCATGTCCAAGGACAGCCTCAGCAATGTAAAGAGACTCTCAGCAAAGTAGGGAGACTCTTAGCAATCTAGCAAGACCCTGTTTCAAAACAACAAGAATAAATAAATAAATAAAATAGGACTGGGGATGTAGCTTGGAGGTAGAAAGCCCCTGGGTTCAATCCCCAGTACCACACACTAATAATAACAGTAATAATAATAATGTTAAAATAATGTAAAAATAATTTATTTATGTTTTTACTTAAAAAACATAAATGAATACAAATAAAAATGTAGTATCTGGCCATGAGGGAGGCAGTTTAAGACTGGGCTTCTCCAGCACCAAGGTGGAGTGACTTCTCATCATGCCCAGTGGATTCCTCCCCCTTCCCCTTGTTCTGCTTAGCTACTTAACACAAGGAGTTGGGGTCCAACCACAGAGAGAGGAGAGCCCACAGAGATCAGCCCCACTTCTGACACAAGCTGTAAACTTGAGGTTTTCCCCAAACACCCCATTTCAACAATCACTAAAAGACTCACAAAACTGCCCAGAGCCTGTTACACTCTGGCTGTATTTATTACAGGGAATGGGTACATGAAAATCAGCCAAGGGAAGAGACACATAGGACAAAGCCAGGGAGGTGTCCACGCGTGAAGCTTCCATTGTCTTCAAGATGTGTGGCCCTCCCAGAAAAATGAGCTGAATTGCCTACCGAAATAGTACTCAAGCTTTGGAGCTCAGATTTTCTAGGGCTTTATTATGTAGGCATGATTAATTTCCCATGTGGATGAACTTAATCTCCAGTACCTCTGTCCTTGGAGGGGCATGATTGATTTCCCAGGTAGATGAACTTAGTCTCCAGTACCTCCCTCCTTGGAGGATGGGCATGATTGATTTCCCAGGTAGATGAACTTAGTTTCCAGTACCTCTCTCCTTGGAGGGGCATGATTGATTTCCCAGGTGGATGAACTTAGTCTCCAGTACCTCTTTCCTTGGAGGTTAGGCATGATTGATTTCCAAGGTGGATGAACTTAGTCTCCAGTACCTCCCTCCTTGGAAGATGGGCATGATTGATTTCTCAGGTGGATGAACTTAACCTCCAGTACCTCTTTCGTTGGAGGTTGGGCATGATTGATTTCCCAGGTGGATGAACTTAGTCTCCAGTACCTCCCTCCTTGGAGGTTGCACTCTGATCCTACACCTGAGGCCCACCATGAGTCACCTGGTTAGCATGAACCATTGCACATGGTCAAGGGGGACACCACAACTAACAAAGACACCACCATCACTCCAGAATTCAATAGGGTGCAGAGATTACTTCAGAAGAGCTGAGGGTTAAGGCCAGATCACTCTTTGGGCTAAAGTCCTTACTACAGAGAGGGGAAAACAGTTCTAAACAAATCAAAATCCCACATGTGCTTCAGATTCTGGGATGTGACACACAATAATTAAATCAAATAGGTAAGGCATATATTGTAATGTTTGAAAGTAGGGGGTAGCAGGACAAAACAATGTAGGGAGAGAAGATAGAAGGCATTGAGGTTGTAAATGGTGACATTTTAGATCCAGTGAGAAGAAGCTATCTCAGCCAGCATGTGGAGGAGGTGGGGGAGAGAGGCAGGTGGACTTCAGGCAGGGGGAGAAGGATGCTCCAGGAGAGAGGGCAGCCTGTACTGACACACTGAGGCAGAAACCAGAAATGTGCCTACAGTATTCAAGGACAGCACAGCACAAATAGAGTGGGCAAGAGGGAGGATGGTGGGAACAAACCAGAGAGATCCTGCCGAGCACTTGGGAAGCAGGCCTTGTGGAGCCTCAGGTACCACGTCCATCTGGCTTTAGTCTCGGTGATATGGGATACCATAATTGTCCATGCTCCTTTAGGAGCTGTTAAGATAGTCTTAAAGGGAGCACAGGCGGGCACAGGACCTCAGAGAAAGCTCTGCAATGTCCAGCAAGGGCTACAGAGCGCTTAGACTAAAGAAAGAAGCAGAGGGGGTAAGAACTAGTTCGATTCTGAGTGTATTTTGAAAGTAAATGTGTATTCTTGATGGATAAGATGAAGAATATGAGAGAAATAGGGGAGTCAACTCCAATATTTTTAGCCTGAGAACTTGGAAAAAAAGGAAATTCCATACACAGAGATGCTAAAGAAGACGCTTTATTCAGGACTGGTTCAACTGGAGTGGAGGGCTGGGGATGCCACCCAGTGGTACAGCACTTGTGTAACATGTGCAAGGGGCTGGGTTTGACCACCAGCACACACACACAAAAACTTGGAGAGGCAGTGTAGTAGATGTTTGGGGGCCATTCTAGGTCCAAGCTATAGCAGGTATGAAATATTAATTTAGAAGAGTGGGAGAGGAATGGGTAAGAGAATACACATAGTCAACAATTATTGAGTGCCTACCTGAGGTTAGTGGTCTCAGAGTTGAAATGTTAGTCAGCGTGGCGATGTACTGTGTTCAACAGGTGATATACAGGTGCAGCATAGGTGGCCCCTCGGTCTTTAGGCTAACCTGAAGTCACAGTGTTGGGTTAGCCTAAAAGATAGAAAAGAAACTGCAAGTGAATTCAAGGGAGTGATGATAACAGCCTATGAAATTAAAGCTGTGTAAGAAGGGTAGTAAAAATACAGGGAATGAAAAACATGTAAAAGATAGGCTTGGAAGTTCTGATTAATAGAAATGAACATACCAGCCAATACGCCCCCTAGTGTTGAGATTGATCTGAACAACTTGGAGGTGGGGATCCGAGAGGAGGACACTTAAATTTAGCTTGTAGAAGGGCTGCTGCCAAGGTCATGAACATACCTGGGGCTTGGCGACCAGAGCCAGGTGGTTGAAGGGTGGTAAGGAAGGTTGCTGGGGAAGGCGTCAGGTAAGCACAAGGCCAAGCTATGCGAAGGACCATCCAGGTGCATATTAAAGTCACCAAGGATCAAGGTGGAAACAGTGCTGGGAATGAAGGAGCCAGGAGCCAACTCCTGAGAGAGGGACAGGGATGACCCTGGTGTGTGACAGGTGGTGGCCCCTAGGAGAAGTAATGGGCGATATCTTCTAGTGACACAAGATCTAAAGGATGAAACTTGGGGATCAAAGGTCATATTATTTTTCTTTTTGGAGCAGCTGCTCTGTAGCATCTATCAACTTGGCTAGAAGGAGGAAAAGCTACTTACCTGGTTTGTGGACCTCTTGGGACATGAGAGTTTTACAGGACTCTACTTCACGTATTGATCAGCTGTGTGGCCATAACTGACTTCCTCCTAATTCCACCATTGTGTCTGTCACCAATGGCTGATCGAGTTCTTCATGTCAAAATTATTCTATGGCATTTTTTCTAGAATATTTCCTAGCAGAGAAAATTCCAAACTTGGGTTGCCAGATCCTTGAGGAATTATGAACCAAGTACTGGAAGAGTTTCAAGCCACTACTGTCATCAAGCCACTACTGATATCCAAAATCATGATGGAACCATACATTTTCCCAAAAGAGTATTGCATAAGCAAATTAAATACTTCCCTAGTTTTAATTCTTGGGATTATTCCAAATCAAAGGGGTTGTCTTATATGAAAACAAATGAATTACAGACGAAAAGACAAAAACTTGGAGAACTGAGGCAGGCTCCATTACCTAATTGACCTGATCGCCCGCCATCTGCGTAAGGGTAACCCTTGTAGGAAACCATAATTATAAATAGATAGCAAGGCATGCAAAATCAGTAGCAGTTATTTCTTCAATATCAGCCATAAGAATAGATCAACTTACTTGAGACTTTGAGTTCATTTAATCAAGGGAAGGCAAACAGGTTTCATTTTAATACCTTATTGATAGTGTCGGGTCAAACTCCATGTTGAAACAGAGACTGGAGTCAAGTCTAATTTCAATAGCATAGGGCTATTATGGATTAATAATGTCTGTCAAGTGCAGATCATACCTAAACTAATACAAGTTTGGACCGTCTTCCTTCCTTCCTTCCTTCCTTCCTTCCTTCCTTCCTTCCTTCCTTCCCTCCCTCCCTCCTTCCTTCTCTCTCTTTCTCTTTGTCTCTCTCCTGTTAATTTAAGGGGGTTGGGTGATCTGAATAGGAAGCTGATGAGAAAACTAATCCAGAGACATTAAGAAAATTGCCGGATTCACAATATACTTTAGTGGTAGAGTAAGGGCAAGAACTCAGATCTGCCCAGGAGTTCATGGCATCATAGGATCAAACTCCTCAAAGCCATCTTCTAGATGAGTCAGTTAGCAAGAAGGAATATAGCTGAAGGAACCCTGCATGAGCATCAGACACACCTGGACGCCATCCCACCTTCTGCCACTATCTGTCACGCATGCCTAGTCAAGTTTACTCCCAGAGAACTTGTTTTCAGATTTTAGGAAAAATGAGCCATTGGTGCTCAATCCTTTCTATCATGATTCCCAGTTCTGAAAAGTCAACGAAACAAACCGACCCCAAACAAACTAGCCTGAGGCTCTCCCAGGCAGTCCGATCTGGTCTTTCTTATTTTTCATCATGCATTTCATAAAGGAAAGGGAGCATTTTCCTCCATCGTGCTTCCGTTGCCTCTAGATCAATACGCTCACGTCTCTTCATTGCTCTGCTTTGTTTTCCTGATCTTTTTTACAATTAAAAATTATTCCGGAGATGTCCCCAAGTGCAGAACAAAGGGTGCTTACTCTAGGACCACGCTGTTTAGAGATATTTATCTTATATCCCACGTAATTCTGTCAGCAAAATAGATAGGATGGATATTATCAAAACCTATATTGTCAGGTAGTTAGATAGACATGAGCAGATGGGTTAAAAATGGGATGGGACCTGAAGCCCCTATGGGAAGAGGTTAAATTGGCCCTTTTAAATGAGAATGGCTGCAGTTAAAGAACTGCAGGAAAAGCAGAAAGCTAAACCCCCTGCAGGGCCTCACTGAGCCCCCTGCCATGGGAAGGGGCAGAGACAATACAGACTCACCAAGGTGTGGCAAGAAAATGACAATTGACCACCCCAAATAAAATGTGCATGAGGAAGGAGGCGCCCAGAGGGAATGTAAGGCTCCCCAGGTGGAAGACTTCATGCGGTTCTTCAGTGCAGAAAAAGGACATTCCGGGCATTTTTCACTGGAACATACTCAGCCCCGACTTCTTTTTATCCTAGACTTCTTCAAGGGGTGCCTTCACTTTCCTAAATAAACTTCTTATATACCCCACTTGTGCTTTCCGATTGAATTCTTTCCCTCGGATTGAGGTGGAAATTATTACCCAGTAAGAATATGAGAGATAGTACCGCCCTCGTACAGATGACGTTACAGAGGTTCAGATGTCATTTGACTTTTGTAGAGACACAACACTGGAAAACAAGAGTGTGGAATCCTTGCAACTGTGCTGTCCACCGCAGAACACTCTCTACTGCATTGCTTTGCTCCGCCGAAGCCTGAGGAATTGTTAGTCTGAAAGACCTGAGTTCCAAACTCAGCATAGTTAGGGTACAAAGCTGTTTTATTTCCCCCTTGAATTCCAGTTTGGCCGCGTGCTCTGAGGCTCCGTGTTTGCCCAGGAGTGCATTGTATTTTGCATACGGAAATCCAAGAATTGGGACGGCCCATCTCTGAGCTCTGTATGCCTCCCTATCACAGCCAAGTGTCTATTGCTCTAATGATCACAGCTGAGACTTTTCCAGGAGCTAGGCTGCGAGCTCCTGCAAGTCATTGTAGGGAAAGTGTTTCTGAGCACGGCCTCCTGGGGAGTGCAGTCATTAGCGCCTGCCCCATGCCAGGATCTCTCAGAACTTGCCCGCAGGAAGCTTGAGAGTGACTCAATGAACAAATGCAAATGGCGTGTGCTTGAAACTCCAGAATTCCTCTGGGGGGATCTCGGGCCATCACAAAACAACTTTGGATTTAAGCAAAGTCAACCGCGGGAGAAGCACTGTTTATCACCCCACGCTTTGATTTGCTGCAGCAGGAAAGAGCTTAAACTTCTCCATTTCCTTCCCATTAAGAAAATAATTGAGGCTAATTTCATTCTTGCACATAAGCTACAGGTAGTGCGCAGAGCGTCGGGAGGCAGGAAACAAGTCTTTCTGTGACTCTTTTGGTAGTGGAGGGATCAATAAGAGGCTCCAGTAACGGGACAGCCCAGCCAGTGAGGAAAATTGCAGCAAGTTCTGCCCTGATGCTGCTACTGCTGGGAAAACTAATTTTCGGTATTATTTCTGGATTCCAGTTTTCGGATGTGGCCTCTGGTTTAAGAGTTTTAACATCTGTGCTTGAACACGCATGCGTGTTTTTGGAGAGGAGGGCCATTGTCACCCCTCAAGCTGCACAGATCTATTCCAAATGCAAGCTAGCCGCCATTTTCTCACTCCCACTTTTAACTTAGGAAAGTCATAACCAGAAAGGAGAATTTCTCCAAATGGCAGAAACACTGCAGTTCTCTACATGTTTGGCTTTTAAGGGGACCTGAAGTTCACACACCCAAACAAATATCCCACAGACACCGTCCGGAGCTGCCTTGGAGGTAAAGCCTCTTGGGAGAAGGTTCTAGAAACGGCAGATGTAATTGGAAATCGATCTTATCCCCATGTGGTAAGTCCATGCCGTCCGCCCTGCTCTCTGATTGCTGGGGGGATTTTGTCATAGTCAGAGTATTTCATAATACTCTGAGCAGTCAGTTAATGATCCCTAGGAAGCACTGCTATTTCCTCTGTATCCGTCGTTTTTTTCTTAGCTCACGCACACAAAGCATTTCACAACTGCACCTGGTTCATGGTACACACTGGTAACTGCTATTTTTTTTTTTTATTTGGTGAGTGTGTTTGATTCCATTGTGTTGTACAGATTGTCTTGCACACCGGGAACAGGAAAAAGTCATGGCGCCATCCCCAGGAGTTCAGCCCTTTCCTTCTCGGCAGTCAGCACAATGTTACCAACCTGGAAGGTACTTAAATGGTGTGAAATGAAAAAAGGAATCATTGTCCACTCCCGGCTTCGCCACACCCCGGCCAGACCTGCACATTTCTGGAACTTTTTTTTTTCAGTACTGGGAATTGAACTCAGGGACATTCTACCTCTGGGCAATACCTCCAGCCCTATTTTTTAGTTTTTATTTTGAAACAGGTTCTCACTAAGTTGCTGAGGCTGGCCGAGAACCTGCCATCCTCCTGTCCCAGCCTCCCAAGTACTGGGATTATAGGCGTGTGCCACCATGTCCGCCTGACTCTGGACCATACCATCGCTTGAGAGCCCCTCTCCCCACCTTGAATAACTTGACCACGGCTGTCCTGACCTATCCCAGGCCCCAACGCACAGTCTTTCTTCCGCCAATACAGTTAAGCAGTGGTTAGCTCTAAGCAAGCCAGGAAGCAAAAAACCCTCCCCTGTTACCCTGGCTCGGCTTCCCTCCTTGCTGCCTCTCTTTCCTTCTTTTTTCTATTCTTTCAATAGGAAGCATGGCTTCCGGAAGCTTCAGAATTCTGTCCCCAAGGAAAGCCAGCACTGTGCTCCTGTCCCCGCTGTGTGCTCTGGCTTCTCAGGTGGAGTCGTGGTCTGAGGCCCTGGCCCTTTCGTGTCTCCCTGCCCCCGGCCCTGGGTCTCCCTGCCCTCGTGCTTGCTGGCTCAGCGTGCGTGCATTTGCTGCGCTAGTACCCCGTAGGATCCCGCTCCCTCTGCTCCTGCTACATAGCTGTCACTGTAGGGCCCTAGAGAACCCTAACAAGAGTGACTCCATGTTCGACCTGGTCTGGAATTCCCCTCAGGCCCAGAACAGAACAACCAATCAGTGAAAAGAGCACGTAGCACAACCCCTGAAGCATGAACTAACATCCTGCTTACCTAACCCCAACATCCTGGAAGCGTTGGGCCATGTTCCAGACATAACGTACCTTCCTAACTCGAAGTTGGGCCATGTTCCAGACATAACGTACCTTCCTAGCTTGAGCCAATCAAAAAATAACACAACTCCTGCTTACTTCAGACTAGTGGTTTTGTCAGCACCCCATTGGCTGTAACTTAGGCAACTAGCTCCCCCCATCCCTGACCACCTGCGTGTGGTTTTTGCCTTTAAAGACTCTGTGTGAAACTAGTTCGGGATCGCAGCTCCTAACTTTGCGTTGGACTGCGTCCCTAGCCTGGCTAGCCTGTTTTGACCGCGGCTGAATAAATTGGCCCTCCAAATCCAGTCAGACCCCTCTTCTTCCTTGCGACACCAGACCGGGCATAACAGTCACTAAAGTCAGAATTGGCTTTCAGGCTTAACAACAAATTCTACCTCTGCATTCTGTTTGGAGCGAGGCAATATAACGAATGCAGAAAACAGACATCGAGAGAGAAGACAATGCTGGTTTCTTGTCCCTGGACACCTCGTTTCTCCTGAATTACTTCTGTAGTGAGGATCTATCACTACAGTCTGATCATGGACAGGGAGGAATTCGGGACAGCACAATTTCATGCAAGTGTGTCACTGGGAAACAGCCCCAGGCTTGGGGTTTGAAAGGTACAGGTAACTGCAGCACAGATGGCACCTCATTGCTTATTAGAAATGCAGAACCTCAGTCCTTACCCCAGAGAGGCCAAGGCAGGATCCACAGGGTTTCAGGAGTCAGGACATGCTGAATTGGCAAGCATTGCATTATCTGTCACTAAGCCAGGCAGGAACCCAGCAACCTGTAAGGTTTTCTGAAATACAGTTATGCCTGGCTATCCTCAGTGTGATAATATACCCTAAAAGTAATTTTTTACCCTCATTTTTTACCCTAAAATTAGACTCCCTGACCTTTGGCCACAAAGCCTGCGAAACTGGTTCCTGCCTGTAGGCTCAGCCCATGCCCCTAGATCTTGCTTCTAAATAAGGAAAATTTTACTCTGATTGGTTGATTTAAAGCATAACCCGCGAACTCTGCTTGCTCTCTATAAAAGGAAATGGTGAACTGTACAAGGGGCTGCTCTTTCTTCTGTCTTGCTGGAGAGAGGTAGCCCTGCGGTAATAAAGCCTCATCTTAACTGAGTCGGGGTCTTGAATTTCTGTTCCTTGCCCATCATTCAACACTCAGATCGGTTCCAGGACCCACCCCCAGAATACCAAACTTTGAAGAGATCAAGTCCCTCATATAAATGCGTAGTGTTTGCATATAACCTCTGCACATCCTTTTGTAGACTTCACCTCTCTAGATTATTTATAATACCTAATACAATGTAAATACTGGGTAAATAGTGGTTAGGGAATAATGAAAAGAAACAAATGTCTGAATATTCAGTACAGACCCATTTTTAAAATATTTTTGATCTGTAGTTGGTTGAATTTAGGGAGGTGGAACCCACAGATATGAAGAGTTGACTGCATGTACACATACCTTGGGTATATGTGTCCCACTAAACATTGCTATCATTGTAGACATGTTTTGAAGAACTAGGAGGTTTGCTACAAAATTCACTGAATGCCATAGAGGAAAACTCTCCATGCATCAGTCTAAATATAGTAAATATCGAGTGCAATTCTCATTTAAGAATTGGCATTTCTCATAACTGCCCTGAGGAAATCCACTTCTAATAGCCAGCGATTACATAAAGGATTGATTCTCTGTCTCCACAACAAAGCAAGACTGACAGGAGACTGTTAGTTCTTCTTGAAACTGTGTAGGGGCGTCCGTGGGACTGGCAGTAAATAGGAAGGTTCAGCGGAGCCTCTCCTGATGGTGGCTGAATGGGTGACTTTGAGAAGGACAGCGAAGATTTTCCAAGTTGCAGCCAGTGCGCACCCATGGGAGGCAGCTCTGGGCCCACGACCTTGATCCGGCTCTGCACAAAGCAAACTGGGTCTTGTTGCTGGGTGCTGTAGGGAAACGCCAGTGTTGACTTTGCAGGAGGGCGCGGGGATGCAGACGGTCAGTCCAACTGGGTCCTCGTGGATTTGTGAGCAGCGGAAGGCCATTTCACTTCATGGTCTGAGCTCAGATTCCCTTCTCAGAGGCCGGCACTGAGACATTGGCACGACTCGCAGACCCGGGAGGCCCTTGCTTGCAAAAGACAAAAACGTGTTGTCCCTTAGTCCTGCGGCAGCTCCTCCACCTCGACCTCTGCCAGGAAGCACTGACTGTGTAACCAGGAGAAGGAAATGTCCTTTTTTTTTTTTTACCTACTATTCCCTACGGCTTCAAGCAAATAAGCCATTCTTCATAGTTGGTCTTCAGCCTTAGCACGATGCTATCCTGATTTATACACAGGTTCCCCATTTCCCCTCTGGCTGACTGTACTCGGTGCTGTAGGAAGTGATCCATATCTCTGCCGTTTCTAATCCATTTGTAGAACCAAAGGCCTGGTGATAATAATGATTGTGATGCTCATGCGGGAGGGAGGATAACTAGGCCTCCTGGCAGGGCAGAGGCAGCCCCTCGTCCAGCCCCTCCATGCCATCCCCCTTTCTCTAAAGCTCTCTGACCAGTTGATATTTAACACAGGAAAGCTCCCTCTAGAGACCTGATGTCTGATTGCCAGTCCTAACCAGCATAGAAAACAGCAGGAGTCTGAGGGATCCGAACTATGTGCTCCTGCGCCTCAGCTGTTTGTTTAGAGTAGTGGTTGTGGGTTTGAAGGTTTCTCTGATTCCGTCCTAGATATGACAGGCAGTTCTGTTTAGATGTTCAGGAGAGAAATGTCCTTTGTCTTAAGAGAATGATTAGGTTGAGCTGGTAGCACACCCCTGTAATCTCATTATTTGGGAGGCTGAGACAGAAGGATTTCAGGTTCGAGGACAAGCTCTGCAATTTCGTGAGACCCTCAGCAACTTACCAAGACTCTATTTCAAATTAAAAATAAAATAGGGCTTGGGGGTGTAGCTCAGAGGTAGAATTCCCGGGTTTAGCCTCCAGTATCAAGGAAAAAAAAGAGAGAGAGAGAAAAGTTAGGGTATTATAGGCCTTTTAAACTATTTCGCTTCATTTCTGAAGGATTAATCCTTTCTTCTCCTCCTCATTTTGTTTTGCTTTAGAGCTATGGTAAGGCTGGGCTGAAGGGGAGGCCTTGGAAGCAGAGATCAGTGCAGTGGCGTGGCCTTTCGTGGTCTGTGTGGTTTCTCCAGTTGTTCATTCGCCTCCGTGGCGCCGCTCTTCCGCCCTGGCATCTGTCTTTCCTCTTTCCAGGGCAATCTTTGGAGTCCATGTGCGCTGTTATTTCCGCAAACACGATCCCACTCTATTTGTGGAAGAGCGTGAGCAGGGAGGAGGGCCGGCTCTCCTGAGAGAGGTCATGTTGCTGAAATCACGTTGGAATAACTCGGGGGAGGCGATGGCAGAGTGGATAGGCTTCCAATGCAATAACCGTGTAGGAGGACAGATTTTAGTTTTCTCTGCTACAGCCCATAATATATGGCTTTTTCCTCCACAACCTGTTAGCCAAAAATATGCCTTGTTCAAGGCAATGAGACTTTTTTAAGTTATATTTTTACCAGAGTATTTTATATTTGTGTGTGGATATTTCACGAAATTTATAATCTGCCATAAATATTTTTTGCCAGTAGACATTAAACCAGATTGCACATCTTCCTCACTGTGACTTCAAAGGAACCTCTTTTTATTCTTATACATAAAAGAAAATGTATTCCTGGGGCTCTTGTGTACACACGCAGTCCTAGTCTGTTTAGTGCTGCAGTAACAAAATGCCACAGACGGGGTAAGTTATAAACATCGGAGGTTTATTTGGCTCAGCTCTGGAAGCCGGGGCGTCCAGGACTGAGGGCTCATCTGGTGAGGGGCTTCTTGCCTTGCTGTCCCGTGGTGGAAGGCCTGGCATGATGGGTGGCACACAGGGGCAAGAGAAAGACGGGGCAGACTCACTTTTATCACAAGGCCACTCTGAGATCACGAATACACTCCCATGGTAACATCGGTCCAGCCAGGAAGGCAGAGCCCTATGACCTAACCACCTCTTCAAGGTCCCCCTCAACCCTTTGCACTGGAGATGATGTCCCCAACACATGAGCTTTGGGGTACACACTGTCGCACACGCCACACACTCCTAATACGTGTGCACACACCAGTATATTAAGCGTTTCAGTTATAAAGTGGAATTCAGCTTCTGAGGTCTTTATTGCATTTCAACTATTTCAAGTTTTTAGCTAGTGGAGACAATACTTGCCCTTTTCCGGGGAAAATAGATCACATGAGAAATATCATTTTTTAAATAAATAAATAATATTGCACATGAGCCAAATGTAGAGAGTCGATAGTCGTAGGAGCATCTTCCTCCATCCTGCACCTTGTTGTTCCTTTGAGATTCTCCTCTTGTTTACTGCGTTGACAACAAGCTACTGAATATCTCTTTCCTTTCTATTCCTATAGCCAAGCTCACGCGCATCGATGCCCTGCTGGATATATCAACAGCTCTCAGATGACTAAGGTGCGTGGACACCGCTCGCCATCCATTTCCCGGATGGTTCTCTTGCTTGTGTCCACCACGCTGTGCACAGCATCACCCTGTCCTGGAGGAAGGAATCACAGGACCATCCTGCCCAGACAGCGAGGATACCACTGAGGAGAGCGCGGTGCATGCTGGGCTTCTCTTATGCTTAGGAGATACATGCAAGGAGGTTTCCCTGAGTTATTTCATTTTAAGGTGTCATTTTTATTATTTTAAATATTAATACAAATGCACAAAACCCCAAAGAGTACAAAATGATATATAATGAACTCCCATCCTCTCTGTCTCTCCTGAGGGTATATATAATGATATATGATAATGATATATAAGAACTACCATTCTCTCTGGGGGAGAGAACACCCAGAGAAGATTTTTCAGTATTTTATGGATTCAGAACTTTTTTTTTACTCAAAAAGTAGCATCATCTATACATTTTTCTGAATCCTACTTTTTTCACTTAATATAGTCTTGGACATTGGTTTATGTCCATATGTGAAGGTACCTCATTGTTTTGATGGAAATGGAATCCTCATGATGACTAACTAGTTGTGTTAGTTTGGGTTGATCAGCGAGACAGGACCACTCGGAGTGACTCTGAAGCCTGACAGCGAGGCAGCCTGTGCCCCGTGAGCCTCTCTGCTCTGACCTGGTGCTTGGACCAAAGACAGAGAGTAGCTCACATGAAGTGGGGGCAGGATGAAGACAGACTGGATCTCATGACCATAAGGTAGAACCGTGACTCTTTTGCCATCTTTACTGTGGACAATTAGAAGACCTGGAGGCTGCTGAGCTAGTGTCCTTGCCATGGAGCCAAGCCACACCTGTTAGAGGCTGAGCCATTGTATGCCTGGCTACTGGCCAAGCCTGCAAATGAGTGAGCAGGGTGTGTAAAGGCGCACATCTGCTACACACCAAGCTGCACACTCAATACACGCTTCACTCTCTTCTCTAGTTCTCTGTGTTTTGTGTGTTGCTCTCGGCGTGAGCCCTAATCCAGAAACCTACAAAGAAAGGAGCTCTGGGAAACCTAGTTCCAGCTTAGCTCAACTGTAGGGTCCAAAGCCCCTGCCCAAGTCCAACCCTGGTGGAAACCCAGAGCGTTCCCACGTCTTGGGGCTGCAAGCAGTGCTCCAGTGAACAGCTTTGTGCATATGCCTTTGTTCCCTTGTGCAGCTATGGCTGGAAAATTAATTCTCGGAAGTAGAATTGCTGGGCAGGAGGATATGTGCATTTTTTATTTATTACATATTGTTAAATTTCACTCCAAAGAGGTTGTACCAATTCCTATTCCTGTCGATGATGTATGAGAGTTCAGATTGCCTGACGTAGTCATCAACAGAATGCATTATCCTACTTTTTGAACCTTTTCAATTCAATAGGTAAAAATAACAACAACAAAACCTCGTAATTTTAATTTGTAGTTCTTTTACTAAGATGTGTGTTTGATCAGCTTTTTAAAACGTTAAACCACATGTATTTTTTCCTCTTACTGTGTCTAGCCATTTTTCTCTTGTATTCATTTCCTAGTTCCCAGTTCGTACATTGATTAATAAGAGTTCACTACAAATTTGAAGGGCTCCTCTATTATATAGATGGCAGGCATGCTCTCTAGGTTGTCTTTTATCTTTTTCATTTTGTCTATGCAGAAATTTACTTTTATGACATTACGCTTATCATATTTCGGTTATATGGAGTTTGAGTTTTCTTTCTGCTTTTAGAAAGGGCTGTTATTTCTTATTTTTTCACAAAAATTCTGAAAGACTGGTAATATGATCCCTATTCTGCTAATGAAGAAGAGACAAGGGATTTATAAAAGTTAACTAAGAGCTAGATATGGTGGAACACTCCAGTAATCCCAGTACTTGGGAGACTGAGACAGGAGGATCGCAGGTTTGAGGACTACTTCAACAATTTTGCAATATTCTGTTTCAAAATTAAAAAAATAAAATAAAATAAAAAGGGATGGGGGTGTAGTCTGGAAAATGACCCTGGGTTTGATTCTTAGTATCAAAAAAATTAACTAAATTGCCCAAGGTCACATGCTAAGCTTATACCCATGGGGGTATAAGGTTATACCTATGGGGGATGGGCGGCAGGAAGCATCGGGCACAGTCAGATTTGCTAGGTGATGGATGTTGAATATGAGAACAGCTTCAAAGGTATGAACAGAATGGTGGGAAGCCACAAGGAACCGTGTATGTAGTTCCCCAGGACTAGTAATGGTGGGTAGAACCATCGTCGAGAGCAGAGGGATGAAGTGGTAACTGGAATTGGGAGAGAGGTCACATGGAGGGCAAATGGGACACCACAGAGGAGCTGTCCTGTCCAGATCACGGGCAGCCCCGCCACTTTGTGAGGAACTAGAGGAATAAGCCCACTTTCCTCTTTCTCTTCCCCTCGACAGATTGATCTCTATTCAGTATCACTCAACGGCTGAGCCTCGATGGAAGCCAAGGGGGTGGAGGCCTCTCAGGCTGGGGTATAAGTCATCTCCCAGAGCCTGGAGCAGGGTGGAGATTGGACCTGGAGGAACAAAGAGAAGATGCTAGCAAAACAGCAACAAAGTTATTCAACTTGGTCCTTTCACTCTTTAAAGTTGCAAAGCATGCCTCCTTTACAGCCAGGCGTTGCCTCTGAGAGACAGGTAATGAGTGAGGAATGACAGTGGGTTAGGATAATGAGGGAAGCATCTTTGTGCTGAAGCAGGATTTAAGTATCACTTGGGATGCAGCTATAATAGTAATATTTTAATGTCTCCTTATGACTTTCAAGGAAATAGAAATTACCTGACTCATCAGGGTTGTGAAAGAGGAAGAGGAGATCAATGAAATTCATTAGGTATAAGTAAAAAATCTCCAGTTAGTAGCATGACATATAAAGCAAAGACACAGAGCTAAAGGGGAGATGAGGTTAACAGACTCCTCGGTACTAGAGTCAAAGGCACTGTTGAATTCAAGTAGTGGGGCATACCATTTTTAATGGCAGTGGATATGTCCCAAAAATTGGGACATATTCTTCCTACCCAACTCATTCATTTGAGGGAAAGTTGCCTAGCACCAACCTGCATTGCTCAGGAAAGCTGTGTGAAACTGGAACTCAAAGGTAAATCTTAAAGTTTATTCTCAGCTTCGGAAATGAGGACAAGAGAAGGAAGATCCTGGGATATGGGTATGACGTAGAAAAAAATAAGGCTTACTGACATAATCCAGCCATAGAAACAGACTTCAGTTTAAGGGAGCTTCACTTTTCTCTTGCTCTGGAGCTCCTGTGCAGGGTAAATTTGTGTAGGGGTAATCAGGAAGCCAAATGATGTTTCAGGAGACTGTTGACTTATTCCAAGGAGACATAAGATCCTGAGTCAGGAGCAGCAGGGACAAGATGGGGTAGAGTCAAGGATTGTCAGAAAGAAATCATGCCAGGCACTTAAGAACTAAGGGAAAAAGAAAGTGACATCAGTGAACATCTTAGGCTTTCATGATGGAGAACAATGGCACATTAAAGAGAATTTGGAAATTAGCAGTCAAGCCAGCTAATGGGAAGAGAGAGAGAGTTCAGTTTATAGTTGGTTGAGGCAACTGCAGATCTCCTTCAGAAAGTCAGAGATATGAACCTAGAGTTTGGATAGAAACTGGATAGTGACTTATCTCCAGAGACTTGATTTCAATTTTTGATAGTGAAATAACTAAGAAATGAGCTTACTGAGAAAGAGAAAAGGGGATGAAACCCAAGAAAACATTTATTTGAGCAATACATAAACACATCTCAATAAGTGGTAGGTAGTAAGCTAACGAAGTAGAGGAATCTGAGGATGCAGCATAGAGGTTAGGGAATAACCAGTAACCAGAAATACAACCGTGTATCACTGCATCAGACGAAGTGTGGTATTTTACAAGGTATTTATCTAAATTCTTAAACACCTGGGTATAGACTTGTTCTTGATGTTTGTTTATTGTCTTTTTCCAGTCCACGGGATCTGTAGTGATGGCCCCGCTTTCATGCCTGGCAATAATTTGTGTCTTCATTCTCCTTTCCCTTTCTCAGCCTGGTAAGAGGTTTATCAATATTATTGATTTTGTCAGAGAACTAGCTTTTCATTTTGTTAATTGCTTCTATTGTTTGCCTGCTTTGGATTTCACGGATATGTCTGACATACGCATTGCTGTGACTTGGATATGGTTTGACTGTGCCTTCAAGGGTTTGTGTTTTGGAAACAGGAATAAAAGTTGTGGAACCTTTAGACGGTGAGGCTCAGTGGCAGGTGGTTATTGGGGGCATGGTGTTGAAGGGATTAATGATGTTCTTGTGGGACTCCAGTTAGTTCTCATGAGACTGAGTTGTTATAAAAAAAAGCAAGCCTGACCCTGCATCTTTCTGACTTGTTTTGCCATGTGATCTCTCTCTGTCTTAGACTTGGGGAGTCACCACGATGCCATCTGTCATGCTGTTATAGAGCAGAAGGTCCTTGCCAGAGTGAGCAGATGTTGGTGTCATACTCGTGGACCTCTAAAATGGTAAGCTGAATTGACCTCTCTTATTGGTGAAGTACCCAGAACCAAATAGTTAAACCAACAGAAAATGGACCAGTGCATGCATTTAATGCTTCAACACCCCTCTAAGCGCTGCTTCCATGCCAACCGTCAACTTGGCGTCTTCATTAAAACCATTATTGCAAAATAGCTTTAATTTCTCTTTAGTAATACTGCATCTGGAGTCATGGTATGGGTATGAAGGCTGCTCTGTAACCTGCTAGCCTTATCCCTCCCCCCATAACCACAGTCAGCACGACCCTCGCTGCTGGACTGTGCAAGCATTGCGCTGTTGGGACTTCACACAAGCCCCAGACCTGTCTCATGCCGTCTCCTGGCAATGGATAGAACTATTTCTACTCCTGCTGCAGCAACTTGCCTCAGAACACAGGCAATGGAAGGTGGAATTAGGAATATGTGCTTGACTGTTTCTGGAACATCAGATTCTTTTGCTATTGTTGATTTTTTTTTATAAAAAGAGGATAATAACTCTGCTCCCATTTTGCAGTGGCCAAATCTGTCGTCTCTAGATTCCATCTCTTTGTGTCTTTTCGAAGGATCTCAACCTCTGGGTCATCCCTACCTGTCTATCTATAGAATAGACTCTAAAGAAATAGAACAAATAGCATCAAACCTTCTTTTCTCCTTGCTTCTCCTCAAACATCTGCCATATCTCTGGCTTTCTCTTCATAGTCAAATGTCCCCAAAGAGCCGTTTCCACGTAGTGAGTCTACTTCCTGCCTTCCCAGTCACTGCCTGAGTTCTGAGAGGTTGTTTTTGCGTCCACCAAATCACGTGCCACTATAACCTTTTCTTAACTTCTGCAGTTGGTCTTTAGCTTTCATCTCATCGGCCTCCCAGTGGCTCTGGGCACAGCGGGGTGTCCTTTTCCAGTTGACATGATGCTGCTGACATTTCCTGCTCAGCCTCCTTTGTGGCTTCTCCCTCTTCCCCTCTCAACCATGGTACCATTTACACAGGTTCTCCTGGCTTCCCTGTGTGTACCTGTTTGCTGGATGATCTTACCTGTTCCTATGGTGAGGACAACTCAAGTCTTTGCTTTTTTCCCCCTATGAGAAATTAAAATTTTCCCCATTAAATCAAAGAAAATATCAACCTCAAGGTTTTATCTGGCCATCATAATTTGTGAAGCAATATGTTCATGAAGCAGAAAGAATTATTGAGCCCAAGCTTCATGCTTCAGACTGCTTTGTTGGGTTAACAGTAATGGCATTATTATTATTATTGTTATTATTATTGTATAACATATTGTTTGCAACTTTAAAAGTTTTTTTTTTCTACCCAAATCAGGAAATTCAGAGCACCCGTTGCGTGAAAACACCTCAGGGTTACCCCAGGGTTGGAGGACACACCCTGACCTCTGCTTTTGCCAGTCGTTTCCCAGGATAATAATGAAAGAATTTTATTTGATGGCAAAACTGGTACAAATGTATCCTGTAGTTTAGGGAGTTGAGTGTGAAAGGAAATACTATTGAGAAGGATTAAATGTTGAAATGACTTCAAAATTTCATCTTCCTTTTCTAGATAAGGGTGAGACTACTTTAATATAGTTTTTTTTTTTTTTTACTGGGGGTTGAACTCAGGGGCATTCTATGTCTGAGCTACACGCTATACCCCCAGCACTTTTATTTTTAAAATAGGCTCTTACTAAGTGCTGAGGGTCTTGCTAAGTTGCTGAGGCTGGCCTTGAACCTGCAATCCTCCTGTCTCAACCTTCCAAGTACTGGGATTACAGGAACATGCCACCATGCCCGGCTTATAATGGGGTTTTGGAGAGAAATTAACTGATGATTTACAAATTTCTATTTATTGAAACCTTGTAGACTCTGATATCCTATTGCAACTGTGTAGGTAATATGGAGGTAACTTTCCAACTTTCATTTTGAGTTAATAAAGTTGTTTGTGTGGGAATGATTCCCAATAAAATTGGAAAGGGAAAATTCTCTAGGTTAAGTATGCTTAGAAATATTGCCTGTTAGAAAATATATAAAAAAATGTGTTCAGCGAAGGCTTTTTTCCCCTTCTTCTTCTTTTCATCTTAAAAAATGAACACTGTAAAGCCAAGAACACTCTCTCAATGCATCCATTTACTAGAGTGGTTGATTATATTGATTTTTTTTCTCTGTAAATTTCAATCAAAATAGTATGTATTTTTAAAGCAGTGCTTCATGGTCCTGGCCCTCTTCTCGGAATCCCAAATATTCCTTTTATCTCCTTGACATGTGTCAGCTACAGCGATATTAAAAGTCTACATTTTAATCTTTCTGAATTCAATTCTCTTGACGAATTTCTTCTTCCCCCATGCCTGTAGTTCTGACTTCAAAAGAAGCTTTTCATACACAAGAGAGAGAAATGGCAGGAGACTTGAAGGAAGGATTGGGTCAACTAACACGGGAACCCTTTCTTCCTGCATCCTGAGATGTGAAATGTGACCCAAACTAAACGCTAAGAGAAGCACAGCTTCTACCTTCCTCTCCACAGGCCCTGCTCCAAGAAATCTTGTCTCTGAAAAAGAGGCGTTCTTAAACTGACTTTGCTGTGATATCCAGTTCCTTCCCATTCATCCTGTAAATGGAAAATCTTCATCGTGGAATGAAACAGACTGGTGGTTAGATTGCGGGGATGCTACATGCAGAATAAAACCCAGGTTTCTCAGTGTTTAAGGGGAGGAGATGGATGTGGTGTTGGGGGTGACTGGCCAGTCGGGGCAAGTGGTTATGGGAAATCCATAGGTGCAAACAATGGGGGTATCTGGGTCTGCCTCTGCCTTCCTCCCTAGGCGTGCAGCCTCTGCATGTTTGGCTCCTGCTGGCTGGGGCATGTCTTTTTGAATCCCTGCTTCGTGGGCGGAGCAGGTACCCAGACCTGTGCCTGGGAGGAAGCAGGCAGACACACTGGGCAGTGGGGAACCTGGTGTGATTTTTCTGCTTGCTTCTCTTAGCTCAAAGCCTTAGGTTGCAACTTCAGGTGGAGACGTCATATATCTCTGAAGTAAAGATTTCCTGCTTCAAGGAAACAGGAGCTCCAGCCTCTCATATGGTTTACCGCTTTGGAAAACAATTTTTTCAGTCTTGTGATTACAGAAGACTGTGGAGCAGCTGTGAGCTAATCACAGAGAAGCGAAGTATGCAAAGCGTAGGAGACAGCAGAGGCTAGGAGAGAAGGGGGAGTCGAGATGTTCAGATAGGGTGTGCTCAGAGGAGGCTTTGGACATCTGAGTTGATGACTGAATTTAGGTCTCCCACCCTTTGAACCCACCAATGGAAAACTGCATAGCAAAAGATCTAGTGCCGCCTCCCTGGGCCTCCGTGGAGGGAGTGTTAGCGGGGTAGCCAGACCCGGAGACCATGTCCCGGCATGTGATCCGATGCATAAATTCAAACTTTTCAAGTTTCATTCCACCAAAATGCAATGAGCTATGACAAAAATGAAATATAGACAAAGCTTCTTATCTAATTGAGCTACCTCATTCTCATGTCAAGCAAGCATCCTCCCAATTTTCTTCTATTGTTCCTGACATTAAAGTAATGCCATTCAGCTTGCCTGCCTCCCGTCTGTTTCTGAGTAATGGGTAAGCAGTGGGCACTGGAGTCTGAGAAGCTGGAGCTCAAATCTGCTCTTAAAAGTAATCAACACAATTTGGTGAGACGCTCAGCAACCTAGCAAGACCCTGCTTCAAACTTAAAAATAAAATAGGGCTGGGGGTGTAGCTTAGTGGTAGAATGTCCCTGGGTTCAATCCCCAATACCCCCCCATACACCCACACATACACAACAATTTTAACTCTATGTGCTTCAGTCTACTTATAAAAACAATGGAGCCTCATGATGGCTCAGTGTCCTTAGAAAGAGGACCCAGAGAGCTCCCCACCCCTCCTGCCATGCGAGGTCACAGCGAGAAGGGGCATCTGTGATCCAGAACGCCCGCCCTCCAGAATGACCTGCCCGCACCTTCACCTTGGACTTCCCGCCTGCAGACCTGTGAGAGAGGAAGGTCCACGACTCCAGCCTCCCTCCCGGCTCTCATGGTTTAGTTGCAGCAGCCAAAACAGACTGAGAAGACGCCAAGCCACATCTTTGTCACCTATGTCCTCTCTCTCTCTCTTTCTGTCTCCCTCTCCTTCTTTCTTTCTTCCTTCCTTCCTTTTCTTTCTTCCTTTCTCATTCTTTTTTCTTTCTTTCATCCTGTATGGATTACAAATGGCTTGGGAAATATTAAGTGCAAATAAATAAAAACTCTATTTACTATGTTGTTGTTTTGTTGTTAGGATACTTGGCTTACTATAGAGCACCCTTGATGAACCTATGCAAGTGTACCCACTAGCGGATGCTCAACTGGGTTAGGCTATGAGTTTGGATGAAGGCCGGCCAGGTATGTATGTATGTATGTATGTATGTATGTATGTATTTATTGTAGTACTGTATATTGAACCCAGGGGCATTCTAATTCTGAGCTATCCCCCCGACTTATTTTTTTTTTTTGCGGTACCAGGGATTGAACGCAGGGGCGTTCTACCTCCACGCTACACCCCTGGCCCTATTTTTATCCTTTATTTTGAAACTGGGTCTCACGAAGTTGCAGAAGGCCTCACTAAGTAGAGAGAGAGAGAGAGAAACAGGGAGAGAGGGAGAGAGAGAGCTGAGGCTGGCCGCGAACCCGGATCCTCCGGTCTCCGCCTCCCAAAGTACTGGGATTACAAGTGTACGCCACCACTCCCGGCCCCCCAGACCTATTTTATTTTATTTTAATTAGAAACAGGCTCTCACTAAGTAGCTGAGGCTGACCTTGAACCCCCGCACCTCCTATCTCAGCCTCCCAAGTACTGGGATTACAGGTGTGCCCCACCATGCCTGGCTGGGCTGAAGGTGGGTTTTGAGGTGAAGCCTTGAATGGTGCATTGAGAAAGGTCGAGAGGTCATCTCTCCTCCACCCACAAACCTCTCAGGTCCCTTTTTGGAGGATGTTCCTTGTTTCCTTTGTCTTTGTTCATTTCATATTTCTTCCCTGAAAAGTTCAGTTAAAGTAGAGCTTTAAAAGCAGAGCCATACGCCAGGTGGTGTATGCCTGACTGGTCGTTGGGTGCCCAGTAGGTAAGAAGACTGCAGGGGCGCTCCACACCCCTCTGGTCTCTGTGACCCTGAAAGCAAAACCCAGGGGCGCAAATGATTACTTTTAGAACCAACACATTCTACTGGCAAGAATAAGGTATTTGAAGTTAAAATCTTTTCTATTCTTCAGTTTCCTTGTCTAGAATGCTGATACCTCACTATGAAGTCAAGAGGAGAAAGACAAGACACAGGTGGGGTCTTCACGCAGGACGCAGACATGCTTTGTAGGAGAGACCAACCCCAGGGTCATGGCTTCCGGATCAAGCCAGCCGGGGCCTGGTCAAGCTGGAAACGGAGGCTTTTGGTGTGGATGGAGGAGACAGAAACGCTGATGTCTGAATTCCTGCCTGGAGTTCCCGTGTCCAAGGCTGAGGATGGCCATAGAAGCTCCGTGCGCACGGCCTTGGGCTTCCTGCTTTGGTTCCAACTGGCCAGGAATCTGGTGGCCAGTCCCACGGAGGCCTGGCTGGTTGGTTGGCTTCTCCTCCTCCCTCCCTGTTTTGTCCTAAACAAATGGGTGGGTCTTTGTATCTCCCGCTTTTCTCTGCGGATCCTCTCCACACTGCAGACCGGAGACAGCAAGTTCTAGTCTCTGGGGACTGGGACAGAAAGTCACATTAGTTTTTGGAGGAAGCCACACTTCCTAACAAAAGTTTTCAGTGGCTTTGCTGGGGAGCGCCAGGCAACTGTGTAATTATAACACAAGGGTGCTCCTACCCTGTTGTGCTACTATTGTTTAGACTTCCTGGACAATCCTGGGGTAGAGGTGATTACTGGGAGAGTTTGAGAATTCCTTAGTTCTAGAAAGTTAGCTTGGTTCACTAACACTATAACCTCACCCTGATTAGCAACAGAACTTCATGAGGGAAATTGCAGTGGAAAAGAATGAGTCCCTTCTATCTTGTGAGTATTTCACAGTTTACAAAGCACTTCTACAGGCAGAAGAATAAAAGGCAACTTAGTGTTTGATGTCGAGAGAACTATTTTTTTCAAACGTTATGACCATGATACATTCTAGTTCTCTTCATTATTTTGAGGACATTTGTTGAAACTTTTTAAAAAGTTAGAAAACAGCCTACAGGTTTGGAAGACTCTGTAATTGGACCTCAAACTATTTTTCAAAGAAGAGACTTGTACATTCTTGTAAAAGTAAAAGCCCCATATTATTTTTGTTCAAATTTGTGCGTCAAAAACCATGCCAGTGCCTCAATTAAATGTGACAGTTAAGGGCTGGGACAATTTTCCCCTGTGTTTATTCCCAGTTTGGGTTGTTTGTAAACTTGCGTATGACAACTTAAGGGGCCAAGTGAGTCAAAAGTGTCTTGTTCCCATGCCAGGGGCCCGGTGTCCCTGGGGAGGGAGCGCCCGTTAACTGAAGAAGATATCAAACCATGTCACAAAAGTGTCAACAGCTGCGTGTTTATCGCTGTGCCAGAGGCCCTCTCAGACTGAAAGATCTCACTGTTTATTCACAGCAAAGACACTTAATTAATGACGAGGCCTAATCGGGCTGTCTTATTATGTACAGGGATACCAGTGTGGCTCAGCTCAACTGATGTGCAAACAAACCATCCTCAAGGAAGCGTTAATTAATAATTCTGAGCCAGGCACTGAGAGGGGCCCTGTCACCAGCTCCTGGGTGATTTACGGCGACTCCTTTGCCACGTCCTCATGTCCCCTGCATGCAAATGAATGGCCACACCAGCAGATCTTCCTGTTCCAACAGCACGGGGCCTTGTTTATGATAGAACACTCTTATCTTTGCATAGAACTTAATGGAGACAGATACCCTGGATGGGCAAACTCCCTGTGTCCCTCTTAGACATGCTGTCAATCAAGAGTATTTCTGTACACTTACAGAGCACTGACTTTGATAGCATACAAAAGGAATCCATCCACTTTAGTGAAGCAAAAGATGATTTAAGCTTAGGAGTGCTCATTTGAAGATCACAGTCTCGCTGGGAGTCAGATATTCAAACCAATAACTAGATACAATGCCCATTATACTCCATGTCAACCGGAAGTAGAAAGCTCACTGTGAGAATAAGAAAGGAAGGGATAAATGACTACTGCTAGGGAGGTGGGGAGCCCCTTAGAGTGGGGAAGGGGCTAGCTAGCATACTGACAGGTGGTGGAGAGGAAGATTATTCTGAGAACTTGGGGCGGTGAGGCTAGGAGATCCTCAAAATTGACTGGTCAGAGGAGTTGTTAAGGGGTCTTAAAAAACAGGGACTGAGCACTGGAAGTAGAATAGGGGTAATTATACTTGAGAGACTCTTAAAGGCAGAATCAAGAGGTTTGATCAGGGATTGGAGGTGGGTGGAGAAGAGAGCAGCAGCAGGGCCCACTGTGGGGAGGCGTCATGACTGCTACCCAGAACCACAGAATTGCACAGGTTTCCTTTTTCTGTTGCCCATACTTTTTTTAAATAGCACTTTATAATCTTCTTGCATGTAGTGTGGCTGAGGGCAGCTAATGTCAAGCAATTTTCTGTTCTTTTGTACATGTATGTATGTATGTATATATGTATCCATCCATCTATCATTTATCTCTGTAAATCAATCCATCAATCTACTTTATGTCAATCTATTAATCTGTCTGTCTATGCCTAATCTATTTATATAATTTATCTATATTTATATCCATCTGTCTATAATCTATCAGTCTGTCTTATTTTCCTCTGGATGACTTAAGCTTTTTGAAATCCTTGTTGCCCTTAAATTTCACTCTGAGTGAACCTTAGAGTTCACTCTAAGTGAATCTTAGTGTGAACCTTCCTTATCTACCTTGTTTGGAACTGGAGAAGTTTTGAGCTCTGAAATTTCATTTTTAATTTCTGGGAACAGCCATTGTCACTACTCCTTCTCCTTCTTTTTTCCTCTCAAGTCCCTGCTGTCTTTATGTGGCAAATCTATTTCTGTATCCCCGGTGTCTTAGATTTTCTACTGTATTCCATCCTTCTGCATACTGGGAAAATTTCTCTATTTGAGTTTCCAGGTCTCTGGTTTATGCTTGGTTCTATCTGCCATTTTCCCCATCAATGCATTCTGTATCTAAATTATTATATTTTTCATAGCAATTGCTTTTCCATGTGTCTTTTGTTTCTGCCTCATAATACTACTATCTTCCTTTCCTCCTTTGAGGATATGCATTATCTTACTTTAAGGTCTTGATGTTTTTCTTCCATGATTCTACTAGAGATGTTATTTGGTCTTTGGACTATTGCCTTCCTTTCTAGTGGTCCTGAGAACTCACACATTAGTCTGCAAGTTCTGTTCCTCTGGATTGAATTCCATCCAAAAGATTCCAAACTTGCAATGTGAGGGAGACTTTGTTTTGAGCTGGAACATTGTTTTGCTCAAACTTGAAATTCAGACTGTAGTCTCCCTCAGTGCTAGCAGAGACAACTTTCTTTATGGAATAATTTTCTGAAACTTGTGTCTCAGAAGTTCCTGATACTGATTGTGTAAGGAGTGCAGGAATGGAGGACTTGGAGGGAATGGAGTTTCTTAATGCATGGTCCTGACAGCCTCCTTTACTCTTACATTTATAGACTGAATTTGGAGTTCTTCTGGGGTTTCCATGAGAAGATCTATAGAAAGGCCTCTGTTCATTTGTTCTATTATCTTTTCTCAATTTGAGCCTGCCCACTTATAATCGCTAAGTATCACACAAAATTGCTGGTTCACTATTGACATACTTACCTATCTGCAATGTTTTAAGGTTTTCTGTACTTGTGTGTGCATGTGCATGTGTGTATGATCTGTGTATATTTCATCAAGAATGCATAGGAAGTAGAGAAAGAGAGGTAAGAACCAACTGAACTGCAGCCTTAGAACTCACATTTGAAACAAGTTCAAGTATTCTGACGGGCTTCTGGTTTGAGACGCATCGATCCATCTGAGCACACTAAACAATAGCTATGCTCCCTTGTAAAATAGAGTGTGCGAAAACCTAAATAAAACAGTTTGTGATTCTGCTGAATGTTTATGGAGTTAGTTTCCACCTTGTTGAAGATGTGCAAATATGCTTCTGTTGACAAAAGTTTGAAACTGACAGTATCAGTTGCTAATTGTTATTACCCAACTTCTTTTTATGGATTTGCTGATTCCTTTAACACTTGTTATTATTTGCCCAAAGCAGCTCATTCTGGATAGCTGCGGTTCAGGTTTGTTGTGATTTTGGCATTTAATTTCACTATCATTCTCAAAAAGTAATCACCAAGTGTTTAATATCATGTCACAATGTATGAAAGAAATTAAGCAGAGTTGGTTCACACTTTCCAGCAGCTGATGATTGTAAGGGGATGTTGACAGTGGCACAGAAGATGCAGGGGAGAAGTTACATTTCTTATTTTTAATTGATGCTATCCAAGCTCTGAAGCACGAATTTATTAATAAGCAAGAGGTATATGCTTTTAAAATCAAGTTGGCTCACAATAACCTAAGGGGTGTTTTGAAATACGTAGCAGTTGTCCATTGTTTTAATTAGTGATGGTTCCAATGCACAGTTGCTATGTCTTACTTTTTAGAAAGCTTCTTAGAATAATTGCATCCTGTTGGTTTTGAAATTTATGATAATTGGGATTCAGGTGGCAGAGCTATGTTGTTTTGGTGTGGCCTACCTTTGATTAAGAGTTATTAAACACCCTACTCCTGACTTCAGCTTTGTAAATGCTATACTTTCATTCTTTGTAGATTATAAGGAGTTTCTTCACTCATCTTTGAGAAAATCTCTAGAGAGATACATTTTTCTCCTTTTATGATTTGGCTCACAAACTTTTCCCTTTGAAACCTGAAACTCAAGCATAGTTATAAAAAGTAGAGTGTAAATGTACCTGAGTCATTTGCATCTAAACCATATTCTAAACATCCAGCCAGCGTCTTCCCTATGCTTCCTGCTCCAGCAATCTACTTTCTAAACAGCCAGATCCTCTTTTTTCTGGACATTCCCATGTCCACTTCCTTCTGGTGGAAATAATGTTCCTATTCTCCTCTAATGTCAGAGCACTCTTCCTGCGGGTCCCTGCTTCATCTTCCTTTTCCTGGGTCTCCCCTGCTGCCCCTCCCCACCGGGCCCAGCTCCTGGTTCCTGCCTGGCTCCTCCAGCACCACACATGTGATGACACACACCACATGTGACTGTCACTGCCTACTCATCCATCTCTCCTGATGAGCTCTCTGCTCTGTAACGAAACTTATTGTGTCTATCTCTCTTACCACCACATTCTTATAACCCAATCCAGGACCTGGCACAGAGTAAGACATATATATCTTACTACACACACACACATACACACACACACACACACACATATACACACACACGCATACATACATGCATGTATGTGTATATATATATGTATATATATGTATATATATATATATATATATATATATGTTGAATATGAAACCTTTTTCTCCCCCACTAAGGAAATAGCATATGGCTTCAGTATTTAAGTTCAGTCTTCAAAGCTGAGGCTATATCAATTTCTCTCTTTGAAATTTTCCCTCCTTCCAAGACTGTCTTATTTCTCTTCTTCCCAGCTTTAACAAAGCAGTAAAAGTAACAAATTCAGAAAATAATTAATTTTCCAATGGTTTATATCCAGAAGCTTGGTAGAAAGTGAATTCTAGGAGATTTCAGATATCTTCATTGGAAAATATTTGGAAAAATTATTCCTGAAGCCTATAAAAACTGGGTCATTTAGTCAGTATAATCTGGGGTGTTAATGGTCTCAAATGTTCTAAATTTTAGTGAATAAGACTTTTCTGTATTGCTATGGTCAGATATAGAGTGTCCCCTGAAAAGCTCATGTATTAATGTTCAGGTTGATATGGTTTGGTTGTGGGGTTTGCAATCTCATCAGTGGCTAAATCCAGTGTAATAGCATTATCTGGGTGGAAACCTAGGGTGGTGGGGTGTGGCTGGAGAAGATGGATCCCTGGGGGTGTTGGCCTTATGGACCATATGTTGTCTTTGAATCCTCTTGCTTGCTCTTTCTCTCTCTCTCTTGCTTCTGGCCTTCACTATATGAGGAGCAGAGCCAGTGTGCTTTGCTCCCTTTCTATCTGCTTCCTGCCACCATGCTCTGAGTTTCAGACCCTGGCCTCACATGGACTGAACCCCGAGATCTCCAAAAACTTAGCAAATCAATCTTTTTCCTCTATCTTGTATGGTCAGGCTTTTTGGATTACATCAGTGAGAATGCTAAGTCAGAAATTGGTACCAGAGAAGTGAGATTGTTGCTATATCTAAGCCTGACCACTTGTTTTGTGAATCTTTGGAGCTGGTTTGTGAGAAGAAGTTGGAAGGGCCAGATATGGCTAGAAAGGCAGAAGGTAGAGACTGTGCTCAGGAGATTTTGGAGGGCAAAGAGGACTCCATAGGAAAATGGAGGGGAGGCCACACATGTTACATTCTGGTAAAGAACTTATCAGCATTTTGCTTGTTTCCAGAAGCTTTGTGTGAGGCTGAGTATAAAGATGATGGGCTGAATAAACTGGCAGAGGAAATCTCAAAACAGCAAACTATCCAAACTACATTATGGATATTGATGTCTGCATTCAGTCAGCTGCACACTGAATTTCAGGAATGAAAAGTAAAGCAGAGAGACTTTATAGATTTGCAGTTTGGCCAGAAAGGCATGTGTCAAGCTGGGGCCCAGAGAGATGGTGCTGTGAAAGAAATTAAGATGGCTGAAGGGAAGTTTAATGTATTTTTTTTTGCAGTACCGGTGATTGAACGCAGGGGCGTTCTACCTCCGCGCTACGCCCCTGGTCCTATTTTTTTTATACTTTATTTTGAAACCGGGTCTCATGAAGTTGCGGAGGGCCTCACTAAGGAGAGAGAGAGAGAGAGAGACAGAGAGACAGAGAGAGACAGAGAGACAGAGAGACAGGGAGAGAGAGAGCAAGAGAGCTGAGGCTGGCCGCGAACCCGGATCCTCCAGTCTCCGCCTCCCAAAGTACTGGGATTACAAGCGTGCGCCACCACGCCCGGCTTGGGAAGTTTAATGTATTGCATAGGAATAAAAAAAGAAATATGGTCAGGGCAGTTCAATCTCAGGCACAGAACCAGAGAAACAAGAGCCCACTTAGGTGGCTATGATTGAAACAGGCCCAGTGGTTGAAGAGTGCATGACTATCTTTCCTGCCGCCAGTTCATTTTGGTGCTCATGGGGTCATGGAGGAAGACCTGGGAAGACAGGCAACATGTGGCAGGGTTGGAATCCCTGCAAGTAGTCCCAAATGGGGCAATTTGTGAAGCTGTGAAAGTGAAGCCAAGGTTGCAAGAACCCCTGCCCCCTCCAATTTAGAAATGCTGGAAATGTGGAACAACCACAAGGGAAGGCCGCAAGCTGCAAGTCAGAGAGCCAGACTTGAAGAACAAGTACACTGCCCATTGCACTCAATCAGGCCACAGGCTGCCAAGGCCCCATGGATATCACATCTCACCACCATGTAGCCTGAATGCCAGATATGGAGCCACAGGATTAAATGCTTGCCCTGCTGGATTTAGATACTGTTTTGATTCTATTCCTTCTTTCTATGGTCCTATTCCTCCCCTTTGGAATGCAAAGGTTTACTCTGTGACATTGTACATTGGATGCATGTAACTTGCTTTTTATTTTGATTTTTATTTTCTTTTACAGGGCCTCATAGACAAAGGTTCACTTTGAATCTCAGAGGAGACTTTGGACTTTGGGACTTTTGAGTGATGCTGGAACTGTTAAGACTGTGGGAACTCTGATGGACTAAATGCATTTGACATTGTGAACTGAGAATGAGCTCTTCAGGGGCCAAGAATTGATTTTTATGGTCAGATATAGAGTGCCCCTTGAAGAGCGTATATATTAATTTCCAGGGTTGATATGGTTCAATCATGGGAGTTATAATATCATCACCTAGGGTGATGGGGTGTGGCTGGAGAAGGTGGGTCCCTGGGGGTGTGGCCTTAGGGACTGTGCTTTTATCTTTGAATCCACTTGCTTGCTTGCACTCTCTGTCTCTTGCTTCAAGCCTCCATGATGTGAGGAGCAAAGCCCTTGTTCTCTGCTCCCTTTCTCTCCACTTTTGGCCACCATGTCCTGAACTTCAGACCCTGGCCTCACGTGAACTGTACCCTGAGATCTCCAAAAACTGTGAGCAAATAAATCTGGTCAGGCTTTTTGGATTGCTGCAGTGATAATGCTGACTAAGACATGTATACACTGTTTTTACTATTTCTTTTCTTTTCTATTTTGGAACTGAGGATTGATCACTAGGGTATTCTACCTCTTAGCTACACCACCTGCCCTATTTTATTTTTATTATTATTTGTTAAATTTTGAAATAGGGTCTCCCTAAGTTTCTAAGGCTGGTCTCGAACCTTCAATCCTCCTGTCTCAGCCTCCCAAGTACTGGGGTTACAGGTGTGCACCACTATGAACAGCCTATTATTTTCATTTTTTAAAAAATGGTCACACTTTGTTTAAATGGAAGACCTGTAAAATTTCTTAACCACCTCTATGAAACTGCTAGGTTTGAAAATCACTGGTCTTGTTCCTGCTGATTAGGAAGCTGAGGCCCATGAAAGTTCAGGAACACTTCTGAAGAGTGAGGATTCAGAGTCTTGTGGTTCTTGTTTGGAACCAGTGTTCTTCACCCATGTCTGTAGGTAGGCATGTATGTGTGTCTGTGTGCACAAATGTATTTTACTTTTTCTTTTACTGAAAACTATGCACATGCATGTATCATCCCTAGCAAAAATGGGAGCCATAAAACACCATGTCCCTAAGTGTCCCCTTTCTGTTCCCCAAAATCCAACCAAGTTAGGAACAATGAGAGCAGACCTGGGCCGCCAGGTGTGGTGGCGCTCGCTTATAATCCCAGTACTTTGGGAGGCGGAGACCAGAGGATACGGGTTCACGGCCAGCCTCAGCTCTCTCTCTCTCTCTCTCTCTCTCTCTCTCTCTCTCTACTTAGTGAGGCCCTCTGCAACTTCGTGAGACCCGGTTTCAAAATAAAGTATAAAAAAATAGGGCCGGGGGTGTAGCGTGGAGGGAGAAAGCCCCTGGGTTCAATCCCCGGTACCGCAAAAAAAATAAATAAATAAAATAAAAAATAAATAGGACCTGCGGTGTAGCGCAGAGGTAGAACACCCCTGGGTTCAATCCCTGGTACTACCAAAAAAAAAAAAAAAAAGAGATAGCAGGCCTGGGCTGGAAAGTCCCCTTTGGAATGCAAATGTTTACTCTGTGACATTGTACATTGGATGCATGTAAGATGTCTATCATCTTAAGGCCACTGGATTTCTCTTGTGCACATTGGGAACTAGGGTAAGTTAGTGTTTGCTGCAGAAAGTGACCTCTTGCAGGTACACCAGGACAGTTGTTTCTTGGGGTGCTGGTCATTCAAGAAAACTAAGCAAGCATAGGCTGATGACGTCACAGCTTCTGCACCCTCGTATACAAGACCCCTCTCTACGTAGAGATGGGTGGAGAACTGAGGACACTGTGGAGAGGAAACATGTCACTTGTCCAGCTAGCTGCCACTGGACACTGTGAAAGACAGTAAGCCCTGCTTGGTGAAACACCGTCAGGGAAAACAGTGCCATCTGTCAGCCTGTCACCTCTGAACTCTTTTTGGAGCAGTCACTGATCTCTTATCAGCTTTCCCCAGTAAATAATTCACTTCCCATGCTGTCTCTGGGCACTTTCTTTGGCCTCTCAGCTACGTAGCCCACTGCCCTGGCAGAGCTGGGCTATGTTCATGACGCTGCACTAGTATCTGAGCTGTCTTACAGGGTTTTATTTTGTATGTCTGACTTTCTCTTAATGACCAATGTGATCAGACATTAAGCATGCACTTCAGGTATATCTCATGAAAACTCCTCTGTGCTAGAACACAAGTTTTAGACTGCTGTATATTTGTACAAAAGATGTAAAGTTTGGAGGGCTATGAGTTATTTTCTATTATCACATATTTGATCATGAGTTACACTTATAAAAATGCTCACTGAACAGAAATTTGCTAGAAGTGAACATTTATTTTGTAAATTGTTTTATCACAGTGAAATAACCTTATCTTAACACATCATGCATGCTCACTTAAGAGACACAGGAAAGTATAAAAGGAATCAGCACCTGAGTCTTTTCTACCCCACGATCACCACCATCACCGTTTTGGAAAATGTTTCCACACCTCTCTCTGCAGATGTGCATAAGGCCTGATTTTACACCAATGATGTCGAATCATATGTTTCCTGTCTTAGTAGCTTTATCCATTCTGCAGCATTCCCTTTTATGCCTTCCTCTCTCACCTCCCTGCCCAGGGCAGCTGCCAGGGCTCCAGCGTGAACCATCTGTCCTTGCTTGTCTTGCTTCGCCCTCATCTGCTCATGTTCAAACATACAGATACATTTCTGGGCTGAGGGCCGACCTCTCACTAAAATAAGCTATTACATCCCCATCTCAGCATCTCACTTTTCTTCCTTATTTTCTTACTTATTTTACTGCCTTAAAATTCTCAAAGTTAACTGATTGAGATTTAGTTAATCTATTTATTTCATCTGGGTGTGGTGGCACATTCCTGTGATCCCAGTACTTGGGAGACTGAGACAGGAGGATCACAGGTTTGAGGCCAGTCTCAGCAACTTAGCGAGATCTTCAGCAACTTTGTGAGACCCTATTTCCAAATAAAAAATAAAATAGGTCTCGGAGGGTAGCTCAGAACTCAGAGGTAGAATGCCCCTGGCTTCAATCCCCAGTATGTATGAGGCATACACACACACACACACATATATATATATATTCATATACATATATATGAACATGTGTATATTCAGTTTGATTACTGCATAATATTTATAAAATTTCTAACTGTTGAACACTTTGCTGTATTTCAATTTATTTATTTTTGCCAGTTATATAAGACTTAATGGGTGAGCAATACTGTTACTTCTTTTGGTGTTCAATTTAAAAGACGCCTCCTTCCTCAGCCTGTACGTTGGCTGTGAATATGTAGGAACATTTATTTTATTGAAGCGCAAATACTTGTGAATTAAAAGATCAGCTTACTACAGGAATAAAGGTAGGAAGCCTTAAGAGCAGACCCAGCAAACCTGCCTAATTGCAGACAGAGCTGACTTGGAAACAATATTAATGTCTGGGCTACTTAATTGGCAACAACTCGTGAGCATTTTGTGCATACTTCATATTTATTCTAACTGTTTCAGCTATATTACCATTCTGCGAGATTAATAAATTTCTTAATGAGAAGTTATATTTTTGGGTGATGCATTAAAAGATGAACAAAGTACACTTGTGACAGGTCATAATTGCGTGCAAGAGAGCTCCCTAAATTTAGCTACTAGTTGAGTTTACCCCCTTCTAATAAATCTGGCAATAACTTGGAATCTCATCAGGGCACTGAATCAATAGCAGTAAAATAGTCACTTTTCTTTCAGCGCCTTTGCAAATTCTGGGCCTGTGGCTGAGGCTTTAGTGAGCCTGCAGCTCCACTGCTATTTTATTTTTTTTTAAATATGGAACGCTTCACGAATTTGCGTGTCATCCTTGCGCAGGGGCCATGATAATCTTCTCTGTATCGTTCCAATTTTAGTATATGTGCTGCCGAAGCGAGCACTCCACTGCTATTTTAACGGAAGCAAAGGACATGGTACCTGGGACCAGTGAACCGGTGGCCGCTCTGTAGTTCATTCTGGCCCTGCAGCTGTCGGTCTGAGGGACGAGAGACCAGAGTGGAGCTCTCCTACTCGCGGAATGTCAGTAGAGCCTCCATTTTGCAGGATTGTATTCGCACGCATGGCTTATCATTTCCAGGGTCCAGGAGACTCAATGTTCGGGCACTAGGACGACAATTGTCACTCACCGTAATGTCCACGGAGCAATGCTGTAGCCTTGGAAATCTCCTGGCAGGAATAAAGAGAAATTATTTTCCTTCCTCTTTGTAACTGACTCTGTTAGAGCGACAGAAGCTGTATTTATAGACACAGGTGATTCCCTTCTGTTCTTGTCAGTGGCTTTAAAAATGTGCGGGCACCTCCCCACGTGTATGCATTTTGAAAACCCTGGAAATCAGCATGGGCAAAAAAGGCAGCTTTCAGAGCAAGCGTCCAGTGCGCCAAACTATGAAGTACTTGAGAATAAACTGCAAGTAGGAAAGAAGAAAGCGATTTTCTTCCTCCTTGGGAGTGTGTCTCAAGGATTTTAGAGATTGGAAGTAATTTTCTTCAGAAAAAAAAAAGCTTACATTAAAATGAATGTGGAATGAAATCACATATTCCCATACAGAAGCAAGAGAGATGTTTCCACCCGCTGCTCTCGTGGCGTATTTCCCTACTAGCAGGACAAATGTGTCCCCTTGAAGCCCACCATGTTCCCTCCTCAGTGTGTCCCCCCAGTGGAGTGGTTATTAATCAGTTCAGTGGGAGACATAAGTTCTGAAACATGTAGGAGTTTTCTGATTTCCCTCTGAAATTCATGCTGGTCTCTTCTCTCCAAAACAGGGATAACAGGGCTCTCATCACCGTGCTCACATACATAGAAAGGATGTAAGAAACAGAAATGAGAGAGAGGGAACCAGGGTTACTTTTCCACAGAGAAGTAGCTTGGGAGGCTTCCTTTCAATCTGATAACTATTGGTCAAGGCAGCTCTAAATCAAGAGGACAAATAGGACATTAGGCAAGAATAGTAGTGTCATTAAATTTCATTTATTTTTGAGTGTCTTCTGCTGGAGTATGTCTTGGTGCTGTCGGGAACCTGGAGCCCCATGTCTGCATCCCTGAGTTCTTACAATCCTTCTCTGTACACATCTGAAGTCTACATTCGGTGGAATTCTTGTCTGTATGCAGTATTGTCTGAAAATGTCGAGTTTACCAAAAATTACTTTGTCATAAATATTAAATCAGAATGCCAACATGTAAATATTTGCTATCCTCTACTTTCATTGTCTTAGAAAACATTTTTTGTTTGCATGACTCATTAGTCTTTGAGGGGATTTTAAGAGGCAGCTCTGAAAGGAAGAGATGAAACTTATTCCCTCTCCACTTTCAAAGCTGAGAATGATTCTAAAAATCCAAAATGTGTGTATATATATACACCCAGCAGTGTGATGCCCATCGATTTCTTTACACTGCTTTTACACCCAGAGGTATCAGTGGAAGAAGTGTCCACACTTTTTGACATACTGGAGAAATCATTTTGCCTAAAAGACTCTGGTAAGGATGCTACTACCTCCAACACGTGATTTTTCCATAAAGTCTAGGGGAGAGGAGAAGTCAACATGGAACTCAACAAGACCATGGGTGACATTGTTCAAGGCAAGCATGTAACTCAATCGGACGATCAAATCATACTTCTACCCTGGCAAAGTCCTGCGCATTCTAACATGCTAATCAGAAATTTTATAAGATTGTTAAAATATGTTCAGTGCATCCCATTTTATGGCTAGCCTTATTTTGGCAAGTTTTTTTTCAGTATAATTATTAGTTTTTATGAAGCATTTGTACTGCATCAATCACGCTGAAGTTATAATGGATAAAGCAAATAATTTCATGACTGGAAAGTGTAAGTCATGTCAGCATATCCACTTGGCTTACATAAAATGGTAAAAATAACACAGGGTTTTGGGGACTGAGGAAGATAAATGATGAAATTTTAATCCACTCCAATCCCCCATGTAATGCAGCACAAGAAGCGATTCATCTACTTACACGTTTCCACATGGTTTATCTGCTAATACCTTGGTATTTAAGGGAGAGTATTAGATGAGATAAAAAGAAAGAGGGTAGAGATTGCATTTTCTCTTCTTAGTACTGAGACGTCTTTCGGCAAGCCTTTACTGATGCGTGTAGTCCATCCAGGGAAGGCCCTGAGGTTTGATGGAACGAGGAAGGAACTTGTGGTCAGGAGACTTTGAGGTTCCTCCTGATTCCGGGGTTCTCAGCCCTGCTGTCTGGCTCCGGCTCCCTCATCTGAAGGTTGCAGTAATAAGGCCAGCCCTACCCAGCCTCAGGCTGAGTTTACGTGACATTATACACAAACTGATGTGCGGTGACAATATATCTATGCTAAAGGGCCTGCAGACGCTAAGGCATCCTAGAAATGTGAGGGGAAACTGGGTCCTGCCAAGAGAACTCCTTAGAGGAGACATGTTTGTTTGGTTTTGGAATCTCTGTTTTCTTTCTGTTGCATCATCTCAGGAAATGAGACAAGAGAAAAACTCACAGTGACACACACAAGTATCAAGGACCTGACCGCTCTATATCCACCCCGTCCCCTGCACATAGGAACCCGTAGATTTCAAATCCCAAAGGAGGACTCCAAAGAGAAAGGTACTTACTTTATATGTGGAAACACAGCTGGATATCAAAATAACAATTAGAAATGATGGCACAGAGCCGGGCATGGTGGCGCACGCTTGTAATCCCAGTACTTGGGAGGCTGAGACCGGAGGATCCAGGTTCGCGGCCAGCCTCAGCGACTTAGTGAGGCCCTCTTCAACTTAGTGAGACCCTGTTTCAAAATAAAGAATTAAAAAGAAAATAGGCTGGGGGCGTAGCTCGTAGGTAGAATGCCCTGAGTTCAATCCCTGGTACCGCAAAAAAAAAAAGAAAAAGAAAGAAATGATGGCACAGAACATACACGTCCCTGTGTCTTGTCGAGGTGGCGGCTGTGCCTGCAGCAGCGTGCAACTCGTGGGCTAGTCTTCCAGCCTCGATTCTGCACCTTTGTATACAGGTAGGAGGTGACAGGATCCTGCGCTGTTAGCAACAATAAGGAAGGTGGAAATATATGTGCATAACTTAGGCTACATTCTGCACTAAGAAAAATTGCAATTATTTTTGCAAGCACATGCTTCAAATCTTCTACCCAAGTGCCAAAAGCAAACCCAATGATCTGAATGTAATTGTTAGACATTTTTTGATCAACACAAGAACAGTACCTGAGGCTGCATGATTAAAAAAATAAATAAAAAGTAGCCTTTGTGGTTACTTGTTTAAATTTTTAGATTTTCAGCCAAATGATTCTGTCTCCCATTCTTTCTAAAAAAACAACTTCAGAGAAGACTCATATATTTATATTAAAAGACCCCTGGAGATAAGTGATTAGTATGGTCACGCACATATTCAAATTACATATTATGGAGTCAAATCTGCTTACACTGAGTTAATTTAAATGAATGCGACAAGAACTTCCGGGGAAGATGTCAGCTAAATTACATGTTTACAAACTCCTCTGGCTCTTTCTCTTCAACCTACAGAAATAATGTCCTCAGAAATTAATTCAAAGACCTAGGAACAGAATAAAATTCCTCACTCTCAGACCGAAAGCTTCAGAGCACACGATTTGGATAAGCAGCAGGTAGGAGCACGCACAGTCCTGCAGAACTGGGCTGGCTAAAAACAGGGGCGTCTACAACCTCACAGGGGTCCCAGCTGGGAGGGAGAGATGGGTGGCAGAGGGATGGGGAGGAGACGCCCAGTTCGTGACTCCCTGCACAGATTGGCAGCAGAGGCCAGGGAGGAAGAAGCAAGTGTTGTTTCCTCGACTTGGCTTTCAAGTGAAGAGGTGACAGTGCTCAGGAAACCTTCGCTGCCTGGGATCAGAGATGATGGAGAAAGAACACACTCTGACCATGGAGTCAGATGCTCGCGAGTTCTGGGACATTTAGAGCACTGCAGATTAATTTTATTGTCACCCACTTCCCAGTTCAGAAGCAGGGCACACATTCAAATGTGGGGTCTTCTTTCCAAAGAGGTCAGTCCCCTCCCCTGGGGGCTGCCCGTGGGATGGAGCCTGGGAGCTTTCTGGGAAGACCACAGGGAGTCTCTCATGCTCCAGCTGTTGCAGGCCCCAGGCTTTCCCAGCCCCTTGGGATCCGCATGGCTGGACAAAAATACTCAACATCAGTATCTAGTCTTCTAAGTCAAGACTCAGCAGACCCAAGTGGTCCTCTGTGGGAAGTAATAGATGAACTGGGGAAGCTTCCACTTATACTATGCTCAGCTGAAGAGGAGGAGGCCCCCCCCCCCATTGCAAGCAAGTAGACAAAATGGAAAGAAAACACCCAGGGGGCCAGGTTCAATTTTTTTTTCCTGCGGTACTGGGGATTGAACCCAGGGGCCTTCTATCTCTGAGCTATAGCCCAGCCCTATTTTTTTTTTTTTTTTTTTTTTTTTTTTTT
>PVJS01014247.1:0-40665 GCA_004027185.1 Glis glis
CGCAAAAAAAAAAAAAAAAAAAGATGTTAAAAAGACATTTATGTCTGAAACTAGGGAAATTGTCACTGTTTAATTGAGCCCATTAAATGTGGTTAGTCTGTACCTCAGATGGGGTTTTGCTTTGTGTTTGTTTGTTTTCCCCCAGTTTTTGCTTAACAGAACCCCATCAGTCCTTTCTGCTTCCTTAGCTCTGAGTGCAGATTTCTAGGCGTCTCTGGTCTGTTGTTCCTGTAAAGGCCTGTGAGCCAGTAGGCTTTGAATCACGTCTGCCTGAAGTGGTGTGCAGATTTCAAGAACTATGTGTGCATTACCAAACTTATCTCCATTCCCATACGCTCTTCAACGTTAATTTCTAAATGGATTATGTGAAATCATATATTTGGGCATGGAAGAATAGGTGAATTTATATGTATTTTAAAATAATTCACAAATACTGATATCAAAGCTAAACAACAAATGATACAAGTCTGTTTCTCAGAAAAAGTGCTTTTTATGTTTAGGGGGAAAAGAGAATCTAGAGTAAATGAAACAAATTAATGTGTTTGTGAACTATTTTAAAAGATATAAACACTTCCTAAAGTTTATCTTCCTCTCCCTTGTAATCACATCACTTTTTCTGATGAGTTCGAGGATAAGCTGCAGGTGCGATGTCACTCGTTGTACTCAGTACTCATTTCTCAGAAACAAAGGCACCCTCGCACACCACCTCTGTATAGCCACCGAAGTGAGAAATCCATGCGTGGGCAGTGCCAACCTCTGCGCTGCAGGCCTCCCTGCCTTCCTGATGACACCCTCTGTCGCCAGAGCCACCTCCACCACTCGCTTGCGCTCCTTGTGTCCCCGAGTCAGCTCCTCTGTCCATCTTCCTCTTAGCCTTATTGGCAGACTGGTTTTTAAGTGGTCTCTTGGTTAGATGGTGGTTACACACGTGGGCAGGACTGACAGGGCAGCGATGTCCTTTCAGAAGGCCTGTGAGCCCAGTTTGTCCCATCTTAGAGGGAGGTTGGAGGTTGATCATTGGGTTATGTGGCATCTGCCAAGTTCCTGTTGAGAGTTACTAATTTCCCCATTATAATTAAGTACCTTGACAGAGATAACTGTATTAATCTGTAAATAACCTTAAATTCTTACCAAACTTTGACCCAAAAGCAAACAGTTCATTGGTGTGGCTGCATGCTTGAGGCTTTTTGAAGTCTGTGCAGGTCACAGGCTATCCCAGAGCACCCAGTGTCGTCTTCTGGACTATCATTTGGCATTACCTGTCTGTGTTCCGGGGTACAGGCCAAGCCCAGAACTCTCCTGCCTCTCCCTGGGCTCCAGAACTGGGGCTTGATGGCTCTCGGCACGTGGGCACAGGCTGTGTCCTGGTGGTGCCAACGTGTGGATTTTGCTTCATCATCAGCAGACACTTGCCTAAAGCGTCATGTGGCCTCCGCTCTGAGATGGAGTGGTGGTATGTGTCTAATATCCCTTCCTTCTAGACTGCTGGCTCAGGCACTGGCCTTCGTATTATTCATTTATCATACATAGGTTTCTAAATGTGGTGTTGCTTGGACTTTAGATTTTGTGGACTGGTTTGCTAGATTGTAGCACGTTTGTGTTTTCTACCTTAAGAAAATCATGTCATCTTATTTTGATGCTTTCTGAGTACGCTGGCCCGGCCCTGTGCTAAAGGCCTGGTTTGTTTGGAGGGAACAGAGGGAACAGCAGAGAGGAAGTCTGAATACAGCGCAGGTGTCAGACCAGCGCTCCAGGGAAGGCAGGAGTAGACTGGGGACCCTGCTGGCGGCAGTTGGCCTTGTTACCAGCCCTACCCTTGGAGCAGACCTCCCATGTGACTTTACCCTCATCCTCGATGGCAGCTTGGTGCCACCATGAGAGATGTCACACAGCTTCCCTGGGCGGACACAGGAGGTGGAGGACAGTGGACAGCTCTCACAAGCAGGAAGCAGTGCCTCAGTGGGGTGGGCAGGGGGAGCTGAACATGAAAGGACCAGGTCAGAGCTGGTGGCCCTAGCTAGCAGGTTGGCAGGAGGCCTCACATGGCTCTTCCATTGTGCAGCTGTATGCATGCCTGGGAGATGCCAACGAAGAGCCCAAAGTAAAACCCAGCAAGAAATTGATGAGCTGGTTCTGAGATTTATGTGGAAATGCGGGGAACCTAGAATAGCAATTTTGAAAAAGAACAAAGTTAAGAACTTTTATTACCTGGTTTAAGACTTATTATAAAGCTACAGTAATCAAGGAAGTGTGACATTGGGGTAAATATAGACATATGTATCATCAACATGAAACAGAAGAGAGTACAGGTGTAGACACACAAATACAGACCAATGGATTATCCACATGGTGCCCAGGAAGTTCAGTGAGGAGCAAGGATTTGAACAGTGGACCAACAATTGTATATCCATGTGGTAGGCAGAATGCCCCCTGGACTCTAAAGCCAGAGAGACAGCGTAGGACCCCACCTACAAAGAGCACTCCTCCCCGGAGCTTCCAGAGGGGCCAGCTCAGCATCAACCAGGCAGTGCCAGTGTGGGAGAGACCCCAGAGGAGGAGCCTGGACTTGCAGGGTTCAGGGCTGAAGAGTTGGGGGTGCAAGAGCAGCAGTTGCCTTGATGTGCAGATGGATCCCCAGAGCTATGAACATCCATGAAACCTGGAGGTGCTGTGGCTTCGTGTGGCAGCCAGAGGAGCAGTGGTTTTGGCACCAGGGCCTTGTGGTCCTGTGCAGGTTTAATCGTTCCTCCTTTTTTTAAGTTTGGGAAATGGGGGTAGAGATGGGAAGAAGATGCCTTAGGCAGAGGAAAGATTGATGGAGCAAGTTTCTAGAGGAACCCTTGGGGTGGGAAGAGAGGCAGTATGTGAGACAGTCAACCACAGGTTCGCAGTCCGATGGGGGAGGCACCCCATGACCCTGGTTGTGAGCAGGAGGAGGAGGGGCCAGCGCCTGTGGGATTCCCAGCGTGGACAAGGGCCATCCTGCTTTCCGCTCTCTGCCCACTGCCTCTGACCATCCCCACTCTGTTTATGAGACGTTGTTATGCTGATTCTTCAGAACTCAAAGTGTGGCCTTTTTGTTGCTTATCTTTTTAGAAACCACCAGTCTGTTTGCCTAGAAGCTGAGCCACTTGGCACCCAGTAGCGGCGTGACTCTTGAGTTGTGAGAGTGGCATACTGGCCACTCATGCTTTGTTGGGTTGGGACTGTGGTTTGCAAATATTTTCTCTCGGTCTGTAGCCTGTCTTTCATCCTCACAGGGTCTTTCCAGAGCAACAGTTTTAAATTTTGATGGTTCTGCTTTTAGTGTGAAGTCTACGAACTCTGTCTAGACCAAGGGTCCAAAGTCTTTTCCCTGTTTTTAAGGTGTATAGTTTTACATGTAAGTCCATGGTCTGTTTTGAGTTTTGTATAAGGTGTGAGACTCGGGTCAAGGTTCTGTTCTGTTCTGGCCTGTGGGCCAGCAATCCGTGGAAAGGCTGTCCTTCCTTAGCTGCGTGACTGCTGAAGCCACTGGGCCTGTTAGCCAAGGCCGCATGGTCCTTGCCCACCAGCGCCTGGGCCTGACTGCTGTAGCTCTACAGACCCTCTAGGGCAGGTAGCCACTCGAGCTCAGGTAGCCACTCCACTCCTTCTTTTCAAGACCATCTCTCCTATTCCAGTGCCTTTCACACAGACTGTAGGTATGCTTGCCTGTGGCTGCAGATGCCGGGCTGGGATTATGATGGGAACTATACTGAACCTACTCCTCAGTTTGGGCAGATTGGCGTCTCTGCTGCGTTGGATCTTCCAGACCATGAACCCATACAGTTTCTCTTCTCTTATGTGGACCTTTGATTTCTTACATCAGTGTTTTTGATATGCAGCATACATATTTTGTATGTGTTTTGTTAGTTTTGTGTTAGTATTTCATTATCTTGGAACAATACTTGGTATTGTGTTTTAAATGTTGGCTTCCACAGTTCATGCTGGTATATAGGAGTGCTATTAATTTTTGTGTCCATGCTTGTTAGTTTGGTCTTATCAGCTCCTCAGGTCCTTTAGTGGATAGTCCAGTCATCTGCACAAAGGGACAGTCCTAATCTTTCTCTCCAGTCTGTGTCCTTACTGCCCGGGACAGCCTACAGGTGGGCAAGGGAATTGGATCCCAGGTGCTGGTTTCCAGGGAGCTAGCTTCCAGCTGAGTGCTGCTGCCATGGTTCTCAGACTCGCTTCATCAAGAGGTGGTTCCCTGCATTCCCATCCTGCAGGTAGACCCAGTGGCTCTTAGATTGTCAGCTTCTTAGGTTTTTCATCCAGTTAGCACTAACTCCAGAGGGTGAGGCTGGGGGGTGAATGCATGACTTGGGGAGGCTCCTTCTGATGCCAGAGCCAGCTGTAGCTCCCTGAGTTGTGGCCAGAGTATCATTAAATAATGCCATGTCTTTAGAACTCTGGCTTCAGACGCCCTTAATTTCTATGCTGCATCTTTAAAATGCGTGCTTGCTTCCCCTCCACTCAGAATCTGACTCTACATCCACTGTAGCCGTTTGTTGTATGTTGGGTCTGATCATTTCGGCAGACTGATCGGTTGCAGAACTCTGGTCAGTCATTGATTATAGAAACTTTTGATAGGATTAAAGAAATCATGCTTGTCACCTTAAAAAGTTTTACAAATTCTTCAAACAAAATATCACTACTGTGTTGTCCAGTTTAAAACAATTTGATATGTGAAAGTATATTCTTATAACCTGTAAGTGGTTTTTGAGAATTGTGGATTTACCAGATATTTTAGACTTCTGAATAGAGCTCTTTTTCTGAAATGATTTTTAGTGGCCCTCTCTCCCCCATCCCATCAGTCTGGGCCCCATGGGCTCCTGGCCTGGGGTTGTTGCTGAGCTTCCCAGGAGTGGCCTCTCCCCGAGCCCGCAGTGGCAGCATCTCCCTCTGGCGCCATTCCCTGCCAGCACCTGGGGCTGCGAGTGCTGTGGGTCCCCAGGTGGCGAGAGCAGAGAAGGTGCAGGGCTGCGCGCTTGCCCTCTGCCTGCTCTGGCCGGGCAGGTTAGGGTGAGGGCTTCTGGCCATCCCTGAGGTCCCACGTCACCCTCCTTCCCTGTCTACAGTGGATCCCCACATACCCCTCCTGCTCCCTGACAGGGAAGAGCACCCTTCTCCCATCCACGCTGCAGATGTGACCACATGTGTCCCTCCCACTGCGGCACAAGCTTCCCTCCAACCCAACACATACCCCATTGCAGGAGGCCAGACACAGGAGCCGCGCTTTTCAGCCCCTGGCCTTCTGGCGCTGTGGCACGTTGGAGAGGGGCTCTGTGTTGTTCTCATGATCTCGCCCTGCGGCCTGACTTTTGTCCTCTTCCTTTCTTGTTTTGGGATGCTCTGTGGGTCGGATGAATCTGCCCAGGCAGAGACTTGTCCTTTCCTGCCCTCAAGGTGAGCGGCATCCTAGAGGCTGTCTGGGCACAGGTCCTAGCAGTGTTCTGGCCTGTGGTGCCCCTCCTGGAGCAGGCTGTGTAGACAGCTGCCATTGGGGGGCAGGCTAGATGGCGAAGAGTGCATTCCTGAATGTGCAGAGGTCAGGGCAGCACTGGTCTCTAGAAGGTAGCCATGGCCCTGGAGATGGTGTGTTAATCTCCTGCCTTGAGGAAAGGCTCCTGCGACAGACGTAGGCCCCAGCAGGTTCCCCACAGTGCCGCATTGTGGGGTCAGAGCTCTGGGGGACACTGAATGCCCGATGCCCCAGGTGCCAGCCAGCGTCTGCCGAGCTTCATCTGCTATATCCCTCCTCTCCAGGCTGCTGCCAGATGATGAGCACTGGGCATATGAAGAAAAATAGTTTTTGTGTTTATAAAGAAATATTTCGGGACCCATCCGTGGGAGGGAACCAATAATGAACAAAGCTTTTTTTTTTCATAAATGTTTCATCAGAAATGCAAAGGATCACATATACCTATTTAATGTATTCTGAGACTTATTTTTATGCCGTCTCCTGTTCTGACTAGAATCCGTGTTTTCTAAGTTCTGCATGCAGCAGAGGGCTGCTTTGTTTTGGTTTTGTTTGCCGTGAGCGAGATCTGCAGGTGAGGAGTCCCCTCATCTTAGAGTTGGGGCAGTGCAGCGCTGACAGGCGGTGCTGTCTAGAGCTGTGCAGAGCCAGGGTGTGACAGGTGCAAAGACCCAGGGCTTCACTCTCAGATGCCACTTCTTGCACCCTGTGACACCCGGGGGCTCAGAAATGTTCTTCTTTCTGTAAGTGTTTCATCTCATATTTTGCAGAGCGCTTCTGGTGAGACTGGAAGGATGCAGCCACCCAGTTGTCATGAAGGGCTTGTGTGCTGAATGTGGCCAAGATCTAACCCAGTGAGTACCCCAGGGAGGGGGTGCAGTGCCCTCAGGGTCTGGCCTGGGAAGGCCTGGGGGACCGTGGTGGGGCTTGGTGTGTGGCCCAGCTGCCTCTGGCAAGAGGGCAGACATCCTTCCCTTGGCCACACACGAGCCAGGCTAGTTTCCCACGAGGTAGTCCCTTCTGTTTTTATACTTTAATTTTCCAGAAGCCCTAGATTGTGCCCAGTTCTCTGCTCAGGTGTGGCAGGAGAGTGCTGGAGGGTGGGAAGACCAGGGACGGCTCACCGGAGCGCCTTCTGCAGGAGGCCGCGCTTTGTACCTGAGCCCTCCTTTCCCATGCCAAGCCATCCCCCATCATCTAGTACTGTGGGTGGCTGTGGTTGGGTTTTTCCTGTTGAGTGGCCATCCATATGTTCCTGTGACTCTGCGGTTTATTTTCACGGAGACTCTTGACCGAGCGTGATGAGTGTGAGTGTGGCTCTGACTGCTGTACATCTGTGACCGTGAGTGTGACCCAGCTCAGTTTTTCATCTTTTCCTGATGTTCAGACAGTAGAGTCAGTTGCTCACATGGTAGAGCTCTGTGCCAAGGTAGCAGTGTGTGTTGGGACAGGACAGGCTGAGGTCCTGCACTCATGGTTGCGCGTGTCTTCTGTGGACGCTGAGCCACGTGCAGCCACCTTCTCACCACACCTGTTTGTGTTCAAAGGCTGCAGAGCAAGAATGGGAGGCAGCAGGTGCCTCTGTCCACAGCAACCGTGGCCATGGTGCACAGCGTGCCGGAGTTGATGGTGAGCTCCGAGGTGAGTGGGGCTCTGGTTCTGCAGAGGGACCGGGTGGCACCCAACTGTGGTCGTCATTTCTGAAACCGCCATCTGATGGGTGACTTGTGCAGTGTGGCCTTGCTGAAAAGGGCCCTGGCTGCTTGGAGAGAGGATGGGAGAAGGCGAGGGGTGGGGAGGGTCCCGTGGCATCTGTAGTGCCCTCTCCAGCTCTGGTGAAAGAGCAGGCCTGTGCACAGAGGTGGGAGGAGGGCCATTTGGAGACCAGAGCACGGTGTTGTCTTGACCATCTGCTGCTCTGTTAGTACTCGGGAGTCACCTGAAAGCTGAGAGGGGTTGGGGGATCCCAGGCCTGCTGCTTAGTTAGTACTGGGGAGTCACCTGACAGCTCGGGGGGGGGGCAGTACTGCTGCTCTGTTAGTACTCAGAAGTTACCCTGACAGCTGGGACGGGGGGAGTCCCAGGAGGGGCTGGAGCTGGTGCAGTCTCCACCCCTAGGGACAGAGTTCCACCACAAGTGAATTTTTTGTCTGAGCTGTGAGACTATTTCAGGGCTATGTTTCTGGAAGTAGGGAAACATTTTTTAGTGTTATAGTTCTGTTAGATTTGTTCTTTTAAGTGATAAATACCAATTTTAGACTGTTTTCATAGGAAAGACAGAATGCTCGATGCACAATTCTGGTTTTTCTGAATTGCTAAACTTTAAACAAATATGGATACATGTGTGTGGACAAAATAAAACCAGGAAGTTTGAAGATAAAAGAGGAGAGTTTACCCCCCATTTTTCTGCTACACAGAAGAACCATAAGCCTTCCTGCATATTCTCCTTCAGGACCCAACATGGCAAGAGTTCTCCTGTCGTGAAAGGGACACCAGCTAAAGAGAGACATGACATGGTGCTTGCCCTGAGTGTTCCATTTAAGGGACACATCATGCCCTGGTGGGAGGCTGGGCCAGGGCCCTTCCTCCGGGAGAGACCCGTGCTGGGCCGCGAGTGTAGGTAGCACTGCGGCCCGGGAAGAGCCAGGCTCTGGGTCTCCGCTGGCCCCTGCGCTCCAGCCAGTGGTTCGGCCAGTGGTTTGCAGTTACCTGCCCTCCTCCCATCGGAGCCTGTTTTCTTCATTGATTTTTTTGCAGTGCACATTATTGAGGTGCTCCATAGCATTCAACTGAAATTTATAGAGAAACCACTTTCTTCTCTCCCACCTTTTTCACTGGTTTGTATATTACCATCATAAATCAGACTGTCCTAGACAGGTTGGACTGACAGAATAGGCTCTGGGTCTGCCAGCAGTGTTGGCCAGTGGAGAGCAGCCCCAGTGTGTAGCCAGTGGTGGGCCTGGAGCGGCGCGTTGATCAGGAGCATGGCGGCGTCCTTTTGTTTCTCTTAATCAAACTGAATTCTATTTCGGATCCAACTGTATGTACTGTTCATTTCTCTCTTTAACTTCAGCAAGCTGAACAACTAGCAAAGGAAGATCAGCAACGACTACATCGAAACAGAAAGCTAGTACTCATGGTAGATTTGGACCAGACCCTCATCCACACGACAGAGCAGCACTGTCCGCAGATGTCGAACAAAGTGAGTGACGTCACCATCCCAGGGCGGTTCTCCCAGAAGCCATGGAAGCCATAATCCGATCTGAAAACACACTATCTTGTGTTTTTAAATCACTTCCCATAGGTCAGCCTGGACTGGACTGGGGGCACAGCGTCGTCGGTCACAGGCATGATCTTGGGCAGGTGTTCCTTGTATCTAGTCTGCCCAGGCGGCCCTGTGAATACACTTGCCCTGTCAGTGTTGAGCCTTCTGCATGTCCCTTAGGGAAGTGAGGTTCCGGTGCCTGTGAGGGCAGTGGGGTAGATGCCCGAGGAGTGTTGTTGGAGGGGCAGTGTTGGGAAGATGTGTTGATTTGAGATGCCTTGCGTCTCTGGGTATCCGGGGCAGGAAGAGGCCTGTGTCTGTGGTCAGGAGGACCTGGACAGGAGATGAAGGTGGAGTCACCCTGGGAATTCTCTAGGGAAATGCACTAAGAAGGGGAGGGGCCAGGGTGGAATCCTCCCGAGTGCAGGTAATGCTGTCCCCAAGTTCAGCTGTTTCCTCGGGGTGGAGCCAGAAAGTTCAGCTCCAGGAGCAAAAGGATTCGATGTCTGTTACAGGGAGCTCACCCAGGGCCTATACCCATAAGTGCCCTCACTAACAAGGATGGCCTCAGCTCAGCGACCCTATTTAAAATGCTAGCTATGAGCTGGACATGGTGGTACACGCCTGTAATCCCAGTACTTGGGAGTCTGAGATAAGAGGGTGGTAGGTTCAAGACCAGCTTCAGCAACTTAGCAAGACCCAGCAACCTAGCGAGACCCTGTTTCAAAACAAAAATAAAAAATGGGCTGGGTGTATAGCTCAGCGGTAGAATGCCTCTGGGTCCAATCCCTAGTACCATCAAAAAAAAAGAAGATGCGCCGGGCGTGGTGGCGCATGCTTGTAATCCCAGTACTTGGGAGGCAGAGACCGGAGGATCTGGTTTTGCGGCCAGCCTCAGCTACTTAGTGAGGCCCTCTGCAACTTTGTGAGACCCAGTTTCAAAATAAAGTATAAAAAATAGGGCTGGGGGTGTAGCTCAGAGGTTAAACGCCCCTGGGTTCAATCCCCGGTACCGCAAAAAAAAAAAGATGCTAGCTATGCACAGACAGCATGCTGACTCTTACCGGAGCCTCGGGTTTTCATAGTGTATTGATACAGCTTGCAGTGTACTGCTGCTTGCAGTGTTCTTTGAGAGGAGGGCTGAGCCCCACTGCGGCCCTTTCTGGAGACAGGGTAGTATGGAAGCCCGCACAGCCCAGGGGAGGTCCACCGCAGAGCCAGGTTCCTCGCCACACTGCCCACTACCAGGTGTGACAGTGACATGGGAGATGGTGAAAACAAGTAAATGGCAGCTGCATCTGTGGAGGTCGGCTTTAGCGTTAGTGTCCTAGTGTGGAGGTTGAGCATGAGTTTCTTCACGGCTGGAATTCAGTCCCCATGATACTGCGTATGTTTTAAGTTACACAGTTATTGCTGTGTATCAGGGGATCCTACAGAGCAGCCTCTGTATTCTTTTGTGCAGTATATGTGGTTAGTAAATATTCTCAGATGTTTCATTCATACCAGCTGCTCTACATGGGGAGTTGATGAAAAAGCCTTTTGCACGTATATACCTGCATGTGTTGATGCGGCTGTTTCTTTTATTGTGTCTTTGAGGTTGGCCTCTTTTATTTTTTCTTTTTTCTTTTCTGTGGTACTACGGATTGAACCCAGGGGCATTCTACTTCTGAGGTACACCCCCAACGCTATTTTATTTTATTTTATGTTATTTTATGTGTGTGTGGAGGGGTACTAGGGATTGACCCAGGGGAGTTCTACCTCTGAGCCACACCCCTAGCCCTATTTTATTTTATTTTTTGGTTTTTTGAAACAGGGTTTCGCTAGGTTGAGAGTTCTGATATGTTGTCGAGGCTGTCCTTGAACCTGTGATCTTCCTATCTCAGCCTCCCAAGTACTGAGATTACAAGCGTGTGCCACCACACCCGGCTCTATTTTATTTTATTTTTTATTTTGAAACAGGGTATCATATCACTAAGTTGCTGAGGCTGTCCTAGAACCTGTGATTCTCCTGTCTCAGCTTCCCAAGTACTGGGATTACAGATGTGCACCACCATACCTAGCTTGTATGTGCGTGTGCAGGGGAGGATGGGAGTGCTGAGTATTGAACCTAGGGATGTTCTACCTCTGAACTACACCCCCCAGCCCTTTTTATTTTGAAACAGGATCTCCCTAAGTTCCTGAGGGTCTTGCTAAATTGCTGAGGCTGACCTCGAACCTGTGATCTTCCTGGCTTGGCCTTCCACGTGCTGTGATTACAGGCATATGCCACCCACCATGCCCAGCAAGGTTGGGCCTTTTAACTTAGTCTTACATGTTGAAGTGGTTCTCACTTGTGGGGGATCCAGAAAGTAACAGTGTCCTTATGTCTGTGTGGAGTGGTCAGCTGAGCAGCCCTCAGCAGCCTGTAGGTTGCCCTCTACCACGTCCAGGCTGAGCCCTGGCGTCTGCGTGTGTGGCCTGTGCTGGCCCTCTGAGAGCATAATTTCAGGACTCCCCATGTTACACCTCAGAGCTTACTTCCTGAAGCTTGGACATCTGCTGGTGACACAGGACTGTTTAGTTCTTTGTTGTGGAGATCCCGGCCTGTGTTATTAAGAAAGTGCATATTTCAGCTGCAGGGTGTTTACTGTTGAGCAGGTGAAGTCGTTGCTGAAACTTCACCCTCCTTGGTCTTTTAATAGAACAGCTTCACAACCAGCAATGTGATTAATTTAGAGCTAGTAAAAGTTTACCTGGGCCTAAGCAGTGTGCCTTTTTTTATTGTTGTAGCTAAAAGTAAATATTTCACTGAGAAAATGAATGATGAGCAGGACTTAAAGGATCAAAGTTTAACTTCCTAAGGTCAGAAGACTTGTTTGCAGATTAATCACATGAGTGTGTGGTATTGCTAATTTCATGTGTCTGCAAGAGAAGACCTAGAGTACTCTTGTCAGCTGTGGTGTTGTCTCTGTAAATTGCTAAGGTTGTGTCTTAAAGTCTCCCGTTTGTGAGTCTCATTCCCTCCCTTCAGTAGCTCAGGAATTGCCAGCAGTAGGTTATATGGGAATCTGCTCCCAGCCATGGCTGTGCTGTGTGACACCAGCTACAAAGAAGCAGGTGACATCTTAGGAGTGTGTGTTTCATCCACTGCCAGGGTAACAGGAGCTAGGGAACATGGGCTCCACCACTGTTGCTGTGACCCTGGTGTGGAGCTTGAGTGGCTAGGGTAGTTAGTACAGTCATCGCCAGAAGTTATCCTAGTTATAGTTACTGCCAGAGATTATCCTAGTTATAGTTATCAGGGTAGTTACTGTGTTTTCAGGAGTAGTCATCATAAGTACTATAGGTTCTAACTGTTGGCAGTTATCAGGGGTAGTAATCATAGGTGGTTACTATAGGTAGTTATCAAGGCTAGTTATTATGGTTATAAGGGGTAGTTATGGGTAGCTATGATAGTTATGAAGGGTAGTTGTAGGTATTGTAGGAGGTTATCATTACCATGTATAGTTAGCACAGTTAGTTGTATTAGTTGTTACAGCTCTCAGGTACTTATCATAGATGTGATAGGTAGTCATCATGGATGATTATTATAGTTATTAGGGTAGTTACCATAGGTAGTTATCATGAGTAGTTGTTATAGTCATGAGGGGTAGTTACCACCACCATAGGTAGTTAGCATAGTTACCAGGATAGTTAACTATAAGTAGCTATTAAGCAGTTATGATGGGTAGTTATAGCCATGAGGGTAGTTAGTTAGCATAGTTATGGTAGTTAGCATAAGTAATTATAGTGGGTAGTTAGCATAGTCACTAGGGGTAGTTACCACCATTACCACTGGTAGTTGGCATAGCTGTCGGGGAAGTTAGCATCATCAGAGTGTGAAAGCTTCACCTGTCACTTGCAGGGACCGGGCCCTCTGTAGGCCCTGGCATCCTCATGTGCTCTGGACGTGGGGGCCATCTTCAGGGCCTGTCCTCAGGGTCCCTCCCTCCCTTGCAGGGTATCTTCCATTTCCAGCTGGGCCGGGGCGAGCCGATGCTGCACACCCGCCTGCGCCCCCACTGCAAGGACTTCCTGGAGAAGATCGCCAAGCTGTACGAGCTGCACGTCTTCACCTTCGGCAGCCGGCTGTATGCACACACCATCGCAGGTCAGTGGGATTGTGAGTGCCTTCGCCTGTGGACAGTGGGATTGTTTCCTATCTCCAGGGACGTTCTCTTAACAGCAAGGAAGGAGTAGTAGAGGCTGAGTCCTCGGGTTGGCAGTTGGCAGGAAGTCACGAGGTGAGAAATTCTACCATCACAGCCAGGCACCCTGGCCAGGTGCATGGCCAGTTGGGAAGTTTGTCAGGACCACAGATGAGAAGGTAGAAACTCTACATGAACATGAGAAGGTGAGAAGGTAGAAACTCTACATAAACATAGTTTTTTAAGCCCCTTTATTAGTGGTTCACACTGGCTTGCATCCCTGCTGCTGGGGCATGTGTGCACTTAGTGCTGATCTGAGGTGAGCAGCCTAATGACAGCCCCAACGTGACTGTCTGTGTCATGGCTGCACCTGAGCTGCCTTGCTGGATGGCTCTTCCTGTGCTTGGGGATCCTGTACTAGGCTGGGTGCCCACCAGGTGGCAGCACTGGCTGGGGACCAAGCTTAGAGACAGCGCCAGGCTTTAGGCTCCTCTGACCCACCCACAGTGGGCGGTGGGGTGTACACTGCATTGCAGCATGGTCCCAGGGCCTTGGTGACCCTTGCAGAGCTCATGCAGTTGTGTGCTTTAGAATCCAGAAGTCTTGACAGATTGGTCTTGGTCTTTTGTTGTTGATGGAGAACTGAATTTCAAGTCTCCTTTTAATATTAATACTTCATAGAGAATTTTTAAAAATTGACTTTGTTTTTAGAGGAGCTTTAGGTTCACAGAAAAATTGAGAAGTACAGATTTCCTGTATGCTCCCCCCCAGTGCACAGCCTCCCCCAGTCAACATCCCCCACCAGAAAGGCACATTTGTGACAGTTGGTGAACCTACAGAGATATAATGTTAATCATGGTGAGCAGTATATTAAAGTTAGTTAATTCATCTTGTAACTGAAATTTGGAGTTTGCCTTTAAGATTATGGCTGTTGTATAGCTGCCTAATGTGCATGATTTGAAGACTTGTGTTGCTGACATTCAAGAGTGGTAAATAAGTAACCCTCCCTGTGGATTTATTATGCTGTTACAAACCTCTCATCTCATGTAACTGCATAATATAAAATAATAACTGCTTCTTCTTGAACAGTTACGTTTACTTTGCTCTTTCTTCGTGTGAAAAGTGCACATTAAACATCAAGCATAAGTAGGTTTTTCCCCTCTTTTCTGGGAACCATGGGGTGAGTTCCTAATCCCGAGTGTCTGTCGCCTGCCGTGGAGCTTCCTTCCTGGCTTGGCGCCGTGTGAGTGGGCGGCCTCGACCCCAGGTCCGTGCTGTGTGGTGTTAGCCAGTAATGTGCATGTCTCTCCCGAGGAGGCTGAGTGCTCCCTGAGTGTCAGTCAATGTCTCTTCTGTGCCTTGTGGTTTCTCTAATGGCAAAGCAAGTGTTTACTTGGGTTCTTTTAGATCTCACTGTGTTTTAAGTTACAGTTACTTTGGACAGACACCATGTGTGTTCTGGAGTTATCCTTTCTGGTGGGCATCATGTTATGGTCAGACATGTTATGGATCTGAGCCTGCGATCCACAGTGAGAGGAGCCGCGGGAGGCTCATGGTCGGTCCAGTACTGGGTGAGAGAAGGTTTGGCTTAAGCCACATCCCTGGCTTTCAGTGGTGCCGTGCCACCTTCACAGTCCCTCTGGCACTTGGGGCATGTGACACTGCATCTGATGCTCCTAATGAGGCACCAGGATGGTGAAGTGGAGCAGTGGGAAGTGCTGTGCTTCCTCATCAGCCTGGAAGCCGGAGGGAGGGTGCGTAGTCGTCACTTACAGATCAGCAGAGCATCTGCACTGATGTTTCTAGGTTGTGGTGCCGTGCCGCACGCACCTGCTGACAGTCCCGGGCTCCTGAGATTGCTGAGACCTGCAGGGCTTGTTGAGCACCACGCAGCTTCATCTGGTGCATAGATTCCCAAAGTAGGGGGTACCACCCCCCTGGGGGGGACTGGAACATTCCAGGGGGGTGGTAGCAGCCTTAATAAAAAGAAGGGGCAGTGGAAGAACCCAGAGGGGGCACTGAGTCGACTTTTTTCCGAAAAGGTGGTTGGTAAGCCAGTAAGTTTATGAATCGCTGGTGGTACCTGCTCCATTTTAAGCTGTGCTTTCTGCATTAAAATCTCAGTGCTCCAGCACGTCCAAAGAGTGTTGGCCAAAACCAGACACCAGTATCACAAGACAGCTGCAGAGCAGTATTCCTATGAACATAGACGCAGGAGTCCTCCCAGAGCACTGACACCAGGTCCAGCAGCACCCAAGGACTGCGACATGGTTGCCTGCCAGAATTAGATCAGGTCTGGGGCCTCGCTCAGGCAGATCCACTGTGCAGGCCAATCTAGAGCAGCTCTGAGCAGACCCGGCAGAGAAGGGCGGGCTGTCATTGCCAGGTGGCTCTGGGGCTCAAGAAGTGTGGGCTTTGCTTTCACCCGTGACCCATCCATACAGTCAGCTGGACAGCAGCCACTTCACAGCTGGAAGGAGCCAGACCTTGTCTAGGTCATACGGCTCGTTTACAAGTCAGAAAGTGCAAATGAGCAAGGCTTCTTAACAAAGTGGCTGCTAAGCTTCCTCGTCCATCATACCTTTACTTTTCAGAGTTAACTGTTTCACAGAGTGTACTTTCAGAATAATTAGGGTAGAAATGAGTTTGAATGCTTTTCATTTGTTTTACTGTAGAGATCTTATTAATAATGTCTAATTTTAGCCACTGGGTAGCTTCCATATTCATAGGGAATTTACATTTTCTTTGTGTATTAAAAATAATACAGCCGGGCATGGTGGTGCATGCTTGTAATCCCAGTACTTGGGAGGCTGAGACAGGAGGATTGCAGGTTGGTGGCCAGCCTCAGCAACTTAGTGTGGCCCTCCGCAACTTAGTGAGACCCTGTTTCAAAATAAAAATAAAATAGGGCTGGGGGTGCAGCTCAGAGGTAGAATGCCCCTGGGTTCAATCTCCAGTATCACACACACAAAAATAATAATAATACAACTTATTTCTTCTACACGAGTATTTTCTGCCCATGAAACACTAAGGGGTAGTGATTTGGAAGAACTGAGACCTGTCAGTGCTGGATTCTCACACCGGGAGGTGGTGGATACTCAGGCATCACAGAACCACCTTCCAGAAAGACTGTCAGATCCCAGAGTGTGTATGGGTGGGTACAGGGAGTGGTCCCCTGAAATCTAGCTGAGAAGAACAGGGCTTCAACACAGTGCAGTTGGGACCTGTGACAGGTTTCAAAGGGGAGACAGTGGAGCGGAACCCAAGAACACCAGTCTTCAGAAAGCATGGGTCCCATTGCCAGTGTGGGGTTAAAGTGCTTCCTAGACGCAGCTGGTTTACCCATGATCTTGCCACAGCTCTGGTGAGGCACCAGGGTGACGGTGCCACCTCTGGACTGCTTTCCTCCCCACCCCGGGGGTCCAGTCTGTTCCTGGCACCTCCGTGTGTGGTGGCTAGAGATGGCATGTCATGGCATGTCCACTGTGTATCACCCTCACGACCCTAAGCTTCCGGGACAGTAGTGCCTGCCCTGTTTATTCTCAGGTCGCCTGCTTTGTAAGACTCCAGGTAGTATTAAACTCAGCAGTGTTGTGCAGACAAGCAGCCCAAATGCGCTGTCTCCTGCCCCGTGGAGGGATGGATTCCTGTCCCCGGATGCACATTTGATTGGTGCTTTTAGCCTCTGTAATATGTGGCGGGTGCTGTTCTTTTTGAGGCTTTATGATTACGGTGGTTTTCCTCCAGATGTTTTCAGTGGTTGGTAGAGTTCATTTGCTAACTGGCATCCACCTGGATGCCTCCAGCATATTTCACTACTCACATAAAAGACCTGCGAAGCCTTCCTTGTTTCTGTTTAGTGCCCCTACTTCCACAGACTGGAATATTTCTACTATATATCCTATGGTCCTTGTGAATTAGGTACAGATAACTTATTTTTTAATATTCTTTATTATAAAATATTGGTACCTTTTTTTTTTGCGGTACCGGGGATTGAACCCAGGGGCGTTCTGCCTCCGAGCTACACCCCCGGCCCTATTTTTTATCCTTTATTTTGAAACCAGGTCTCACGAAGTTACGGAGGGCCTCACTAAGTAGCTGAGGCTGGCCACGAACCCGGATCCTCTGGTCTCTGCCTCCCAAGTACTGGGATTACAAGCGTGCACCACCACGCCCGGCAATATTGGTACCTTTAATTAAATAATGTAAATTTAAAACCTTACTAGGATAATAAGGCTTTAAGCTTGGGTTAATTAAATTTATAGATCCAGAATCCCAGAACAAAGGTAATCCTAAGAAATCTCTACCCATTTTGTTGATTGTTGCCCTGGTCATTTCTGAAATGTAAACTGTGTACAGATGGCCCTGTATTGCCACCTCTCAGGAGTTCAAGCAGATATCCTCTGTCCTCACTGCGTGCTGCAGGCCCTTTGAGATTTCATTTTTAAAAGTTAAACTTGACTTGTAATTAATAGTTGTCACACAAAACGTAGCTGTCCAGCCCAATACAAACAGATACTTTGATATAAAACAGCACCCTCCCCCACCTGCTTAGCATGTAATATGAAGTACATTCTTACTCTCAGTCACTCCAACAGGCCGGTTTCCATGATGTCGCGTGAATTGGCAGCACTAACATGTGTGTGATGGCAGGCAGTTCTGGGCTGGCCTTGCTGTGCATTTCACTGCCTAGTGTGTGAGCCAGTCTGGCAGTCCCCGTCTGCAGTTTTGCCTTCATGGAGAAGGGGGACTGTTGCCATGACTCGTGTGGTTTGTTACCCATGGTCCACCGCGGTTTGAAAGTATTTAATGGAAAATTCATCAGGTTTAAATTGTGTGTCATTCTGAAGTAGCATGACAAAATGTCACACTGTCCCTCAGGGATGTGGCTCCTGCCTTTATCCATCGTAATCACACTGTATGCACTATGTGCCTAGGAGCCACTTAGCCAGCTCGGTCGTCAGATTAAATATCACAGCACCCAAGTGCCATGTTCAGGTAACACTTGTTTTACTTAATCATGGTCCCAAAGCCCAAGAGTAGTGTCCTGGCATTCAGACATGCCAAAGAGAAGCCAAAAGTGCTTCTTTCAAATATCTCATCTCAAGAAAGAGGGTGAGTATGGTACAGTAAGATATTTGAAAGACCACATTTACATAACTTCTTACAGTATCTCATTATGGTTGTTCCATTTATTATTGTTGTTGTTAATCTTTTACAGTGCCTAGTTCTTAAACGATCATAGGTATATATGTATAGGAAAAGCATAGTATAATAGGGTTTGGTACTATCCAAGGTTTCAAGCACCCACTGGGGGCCTTGGAGTGTATCCCTGCAGATAAGGAGGGCGGGCTTATCTGAATAGTTCTCCTAATGTAGCTTGAGAAAAAGAAGCCTCTGTGGATGATGTTTCTCCGTGAACTGCTGGTGAACACCTTGAGTCACCACCTGCTGCTGTTAGGGAAGATCAGGGGGGTGTGACTCACAGGCAGACCAGGAAGTGAAGAGCCATGCTGTCCTTCACTGAGATGGATGAGACCCACTTGGTTTGTTTAACAAGTGCCTCCTATAATTTTATCTTAGCCACTTAGGCAGTTCAAGAGCATATTACAGATTATTTCAAGTTAAGAGCATCATAGACACAAACATGACTCATTTGGGGGAAATTCTTGTTTGCATTTAAAAAAAGGGGACCCCCGGTGAGTGAGTCTTCCTGGGAAGGGTGCAGAGCACTCAGCCCAGTTTCAGTCCCGTGTCCACTGCTGGAAGGAGCACTGGCATGCCGCGTGCACAGAGGGGTATAAATGCCTCTCAGAGCACAGCTTTGTTTTGTTTTGTTTTCACAGGCTTTTTAGACCCTGAGAAGAAGCTTTTTTCTCATCGAATATTATCAAGGGATGAGTGTATCGACCCATTCTCTAAAACAGGAAACCTTCGGTATGTACTTGGCCAAGTTCATCACTGATAGTTCTCTGTTCAGTTACCCCTTTAAAAATTGCATTTTGAGAATGAGAGTGATGATTCTGGAGTTGATGTTTTCTAGGAATTTAACCTCCCTCCTCTGGTTTTCAGTGCAAACCACGGAGTACTCCGAGAGCTCCTTTCTAACCCAGACCCCCTCCCCTACCATGTGGGTCCTGCCCTGGATGCTTGAGCTCCGAATCACCATCTCGCCATGCTCTGTCTCTACCCTCGCCCATCCTACAGTCCCAAACTGCTCTTTGATGGCCGTCCTGCGTTTCCTCTGCCTGAGGTGGCACAGTTGTCAGCTTGCCCCGCACTCTGGACAGCACAGACTGGATGCCAGCTGGCACCTGTCTCTGCGTCTGTTCACTTTCCATATCTCTCATGGAGTTTAAGGGTTAGCACCTGAACACCAGCGTCACAGACTTAGAGTTTCTTAGGACCTTGCATGTTGTTCATCATGCTAACACTTTATAAAATGCTGATTAAGTGCCCACATGGCCCATTTTTGCCTGTTTGTGTTTCTTCCTTCCTTTCCATCAGCTCTCTAGCCCTTCCTCTCAGCTCCACTAAGTGTTTATGACAGGGCTGGCTCCTCCCCACTCCTTGGAAGGCTGCTTTATATCCTCTGAAAGTCCTTGTTCACTCTCTACAAGGAATTTCCCCATTTCTGCCCAGAAAGAGCCATCCCTGCCATCCTCATACTGCGTCTAGTACAGTGCATTTCCACGGTGCTGATTCCTAATGAGATTGGACAGCAGTGGTTTGCATTGTGAGGTGGCTCATGCAGGAACTCTCCTAAAGTTTCATTGTTTTCATTAGGGAGTCCACAGAGACTTGAGACCTATGCATGCTAATATTAACTAAGAAGAGAATCTGAGGTACTTGTTTCAAAAACAGACCTCTTTTTATGCTAGTTAGCATCAGAGTGAGCAAATTGATGAGGGCAAAAGAAAATGAGAGATGTTGATTGACTGATTTTGGTACTAGAGATTGAACCCAGGGGTATTCTACTTCTGAGCTACATCCCAGCCCTTTTTTTATTTTTTGTTTTTGAAACAGGGTCTCACTAGGTTGCGGAGAGTCTCACTACGTTAACTGAGGCTGTCTTCAAACTGGCGATCCTCCTGTCTCAGCCTCCCAAGTACTGGGATTACAGGCGTGTGCCACCATGCCCAGCAGTATTGGTGATTTATAGTGGGAAAAGCTACCTGAAGTTAGGAGTGTCGGCCCGGAATGGCACACTTGCGGAGCAGCTCAGGAGGTGGGCACTGTGGTTTGTATAGATGCAGCTGTAGGTCTGCTCAGGAAGTACCACGTGGGTAGTCGTGTCTGTTTCTTGACCTTTGGGCTGCCTACCTGTGTTTGTAAGTGAAGTTTTATAGAAATGTGGCCAGGCCCATTTGGTCTCAAGAGCTACGTTTTCACAGGTTTGAGTTCGACCCTGGGTCTGGCAAAGCCTAAAATATTTGCTATCTGGCCTTTTAAGAAGTAATTATTTTAGCGCCAGGCGTGGTGGCGCACGCTTGTAATCCCAGTACTTTGGGAGGCGGAGACCGGAGGATCCGGGTTTGCGGCCAGCCTCAGCGTGCGCGCGCGCGCTCTCTCTCTCTTTCTCTCTCTCTCTCTCTCTCTCTCTCTCTCTCTCTCTCTCCTTAGTGAGGCCCTCCGCAACTTTGTGAGACCCGGTTTCAAAATAAAGTATAAAAAAAAATAGGGCCGGGGGTGTAGTGCGGAGGTAGAACGCCCCTGGGTTCAATCCCCGGTACCGCAAAAAAAAAAGAAGTAATTATTTTAATGTTACTATCTCTAGAAATAGCAAGAGTTAGAATATGAGTTGAATTAAAGCCTTCTGTCGTAGTTAGCATCTACTCGTGAATCTACACTCTGCGTGTCGCATGCAGATGAGAACACTGAACAGTTTTGCTCAGCAAAATAGATTATTACAACTTGTAATTGCTGTTTTGTGTAAATTGCACGTTTTTACTTATAGAAATCTCTTTCCTTGTGGAGACTCAATGGTTTGCATTATCGATGACCGAGAAGATGTCTGGAAGTTTGCCCCCAATCTGATAACTGTGAAGAAATACGTGTACTTCCCGGGCACAGGTGATGTCAACGCACCTCCTGGGTACCGAGAACCTCCGATGAGAAAGAGAGGTGGGCCACCTCCTTCATAACACATTGAAAAGAAATGATAGTGTTTTGCTTCACTGTCCCTCTCTTTGTACTCTTATCTCTAAACTCAGGATTCACTTTGTTTTTGTTTTTTGTATGTTTATTTGGTGCATTGTAATTACACGTCATACTGTGGTGTAGAGTGATAAGAACATACGCGCACTCAGCTTTTGGCGAACTTCCCTCCAGGCCCTGTACGTGTCTTTGGGATCGGAATTGGTTGTTTTGGTTTGTGTTTTATTTACATTTCAATTTTATCATTCATTTTTATTATTGATTTTATTTGTTTCAATTTTTATATTATTTTATATTTTAATTTGTTTTTATTTATATTTCAGTTTTTATTATTGTTTTTTATTTATATTTCAGCAATCTCAATTTCAGTAGAGGGCGTTGGATTTATTTGTGTAATACTGAAAGGCAGGATATTTTAAAATCGCGCTAACCTAAACACTTTTCAGTCGAGTAAGATTACAAGACGCTACTCAACGCCCCTGATGAAATGAACACTGCACTTCATCCTAGGTCTCCTAAAACGAATGTGACCCTGGGGACCCAGCTGCCTCACTCCTTAGGGGAGTGAGATGTGAATGCTGTGGCTACCCTGTGAGAACTGTCCTCAGAACACAGGAGTCGCGCTGTGCCTTCCTGCCGCCTGCAGGCCCTGTCAGGCAGGCACCAACCAAAGTCTGTCTAAAGGGAATTTAAAAGACTTGCTTCTAAGTGTTTCTGGTGATCCCTAGTTTTAAAACACTTTGAGGCCTACAACTACTGCTGTAGTCACCAAAGTAGGACTTAGAGGCCAAGGCCAGGAGAAGGGGGCGCTGAAGGGCCTTCTTGCAAAAGATGCCTGATGGGGACATTGTCACGGGCAGACTGGATGAGCCACAGCCCATGGGGGTTGCGAACGCAGAGGATCCGTGAGTGGCCACCAGCCTGGGGTCTTTGTCGTCTGGCTCTTGACAGCAGAAGTTTCCCAAGGCCTGGTCTAACAACAGTTCATTCGTACTGCCAGAGGGGGGTGTGCTGCTTTAGTTTTGACATTGTTCGAAGTTAAGTAATGGTAACTTTTCCTTTTGTGTGCATATGTAGTAAACCATTCTTCTAGAGGTGCCGATGCCTCGGAACAAGCTCCATCTGTGAAAGACCCTGAGGACGGCAGGCGCGCTCCTGGGGTGGAGCAGAGCAACGGCCTTGGGAAGCCCTCCCGGGAACTCAATGGTGGCGAGGCTGTGCTGGGGGCTTCCCCCAGCAAGGCAGATGAGAGGGACACCTGGTCCCCGACCCAGGAGCCCTGCAGCCCGGAGCTGGCCGAAACCCCAGAGCCCCAGGCGTCTGGCGAGCAGGGTGGGCGGACCTCACCAGGGGCACAGCGCTCACAGGGCGCCTCCGGCACGGATTTAGATTTTGACTTGTCGAGCGACAGTGAGAGCAGTGAGTCAGAAGGTCAGAAGTCCTCCTCCTCCACCTCCGATGGTGAAAGTGAGAAAAGAGGCCGGAAGAAACCTCCAGCCACCCAAGATGGAGCAAGAGTCCTGCAGCAGGGAGGGCCCCCCGACGTGGGCGGGGGGAAACCTGCAGGAGCAGGCGCCCCCGGAGAGCCTGGGCCCAGAGTCCACCCGCAAGACAAGGCGCCTGAGCTGGACGTGCAGGAGGAGGGCGAGCGGGACGGGCTCTGTGGCCTGGGCAATGGCTGTGCAGACAGGAAGGAAGCCGAGACGGAGTCACAGAACAGCGAGCAGTCGGGTGTCACGGCGGGCGAGTCCCTGGACCAGAGCATGGAAGAGGAGGAGGAAGAGGACATGGATGACGATGACCACCTGATACACCTCGAGGAGATCCTGGTGCGCGTGCACACCGATTATTACGCAAAATACGATAGGTACCTCAACAAGGAGCTGGAAGAGGCTCCAGATATACGGAAGATCGTGCCGGAGCTTAAGAGCAAGGTGTTGGCAGATGTGGCCGTGATATTCAGTGGGCTGCATCCCACAAACTTCCCAGTAGAGAAGACCCGGGAGCACTACCATGCCACTGCCCTGGGAGCCAGGGTGCTCACCCAGCTGGTGCTGAGTCCTGATGCTCCCGACAGGGCCACCCACCTAATCGCGGCACGGGCTGGTAAGTATCCCCGGGGGTTGGGTGGGAGGGATGGTGGGAGGGATACAAATGACCAGCAGTGCTGACAGGGTGGACGTGGGCTGGGCTAGGGGACGGTCCCTCTCCTTGAGACTAGCATTGCTCTCCATTTTGCAGTGAGTTTCAGAAACATTCTCCAGAACCATAAATGTATAAGAATAGATAGGTAATTATCATGGTCAAATTCTCTTCCTGTGTGCATTCTCTCTCTCTCTCTCTCTCTCTCTCTCTCTCTTTTTTTTTTTTTTTTTGGTACTAGGGATTGAACTCGGGCATTCTGCCTGTGAGCTACACCCCGAGCCCTATTTTATTGTTTTTATTTTTTAAATAAGGTCTAAGTTGCATACATAGGGCCTCACTAAGTTGCTGAGGCTGGCTGCGAACCTGTGATCCTCCCATCTCAGCCTCCCAAGTACTGGGATTACAGGCATATGCATTCCGGGTGGCTCTGTGCATGCTCGCTTACATGTGTCTGCTCTCCTACTCGGTGCTTGGGGTTACTTGAACAGTCACCTTTGTGTGCCGTTGTAGAGCTACAGCCCTCTCCAGACTCAGTGACGGTGCCACACTGAAGGAAGGAGGAGACAGGGCCTCAGTTTAGCAGTTCCAAGATAGACTGACCCTCTAAGTAGAAAACCAAATGCAGCACTTCAACTGGAGCAAACTCAAAACAGTTAGTAGACATGAAGGCGGAGGACAAGTCTGTCACCTCCTTAGAGTAAAACCCCCTTGGGCAGTATGTGCCGGTGGATCCAGCAATGGGGTCCCGGAAGGCATTCAGGTACAGAAGTCCTGCTGGCAGAGGGTCAGCCAGATAGTGGCTGTCAAGGCAGATGCTCATCTGGGAGCCCGCCTTACAGCTCGTCTCAAAGGGCAGTGTGCAGCCTAGCACTGGGCTCCTCTCAGGCCCCTCCCCAGGGCACCCTTGTCCTGGCGCTATCCTGTACAACCCTCCCAGTGCTGCAGTGACAGCCTGACGCGTGGTCCCCGCAGGCACGGAGAAGGTGCGCCAGGCACAGGAGTGCAGGCACCTGCACGTGGTGAGCCCCGACTGGCTGTGGAGCTGTCTGGAGCGCTGGGACAAGGTAGAGGAACAGCTCTTCCCACTCACCGAAGAGGACACCCGGGTGCCCAGGTGGGTGCCTCCTGCCCGCAGGTCACACTGCACGGTCCAGGGCAGGCCGGAGCACTCCCTCCCTGACCGCCCTGGCTCCCTGAGCAGCCCAGCGTGAGGAGGTGTCTGTTGTGGTCGTGTGTCCTCCCCTCCATGGACACAGCTTCACTTCATTCACAGCAGCCCTGGCTTACAGGTGGGAAGCAGGCTCAGGGTGTGGTAAGGGGGGCCTCGCTGGTGGTGGGTGCCCGTCGAGGATCCATGCCACCCGGCCCTGAAGCTGCAGCACTGCTGAGGGCTTTTTGCCCCTTACCCTCGACAGCGTGACCCTCAACACTCACCTGTGCAGTCATTAAGGCCAGAGAAGAAGGGAAACTGATTTTTCTTCTAATGAGATGCAATAAGACTTTGTAGTGAATCTTAGTTTGCATGTTTCTGCAGGACCAGGGAGTATGATGTGATTTACATAAGGGATATTCCAGATCTTAGGACCAAAGAAAGTGGCAGAGCAAGGGCCCCGGAGCAAGCATGCCAACTATCATTAGGTGCTCAAAGCGGGAGGTGTGAGGAAAAATGGAATGCCTGTCTTCTATGTGTTGATTGGGAGAGATTGTGTTTGGGAAAGAATGCCTGACTTTGTTGAGAGCCACTCTGGCCTGTCAGCAGTCTGCATATTGTGTCTCCACTTGAGTTCAAGTTGAGCCACAGGGAGGCAGGGCCACAGAGGCAAAGTGCCCTGGGTCCCTCCTGGCGGGAGGTGCAGCAGGGTTGATGGGTGCTGGTGATCAAGGAGTCGTCATTCCCTGCCGTGCAACATGGGGCTTCTCTTGCACACTGTCCTGCTCTGGAATTAAGAGCCGGTCGTCTTCATCTGAGGAGCTCAGGAACCAAGGCGCTTTGGGCTCACGTGCCAGGCAGTGAATGCTGGTTGTCCCCATGTGCATGTCCCCACATCCCCCCCAGCGTCACCCCCGTCTTCCCTCTTCTGTGTGCCTCCCTGTCCCCATCCACCCTCTCTAACAGCCCTGCTCTTTCCCCAGCAGGGAGGACAGCCCCGCGGCCTTTTCTGACAGGCAGACCGTGCTTCCAGTAGCTGTGCTCCACCCGACACCCACCCACCCCAAGGCCCAGCCTGGCCCCGAGGTTCGGGTCTACGACTCCAGCACAGGGAAGCTCATCAGGAGGGGCGCACAGGCCCCTGCACGGGGGCCCCCCGGCTCCCTGCCCATCCACGGGGAGCCGTCCTCCTTCAGGTACATTGTGGCGCCTGGGAACTGTCTTGTGCTGTCGAGAACTGGCACTTGAGGTGGTCTGGGTTTTATGGTGCTTAGGCCTATTAGGGGGCCATGTCGGGTCCCTGCAGTTGGGCAGGTGATGCCGAAGGCTCTGTTTAGCTTGAGTTGGGCTGCCTGGCTGAGGACGGTGGCTTCCAGTTCATAGAAACACCTGCCACTCCTGGTCTGGGGCCCTTTTATTTATTCCTCTGTCTCACCTCAGGTTCCAAAACGGAAAGCGGAGAAGCCTTGATTTAGTCTCTGGAGTGCCCCTGTAGCGCACAAGCCCTGTTCCTTTGCAGGGTGCTCCATGTGACCTCAAGCAGGGTGGTCGGAGAGCGCTCCGGGGATACCCAGCAGAGAGCAGCCCTCCATGCCAGGACAGCACGTCTAGCCATGGCAGACGTGCTGTCCTGGGCCACCCATCCCATTCCCACACTCTGGAGCAGACTCGGGAGGATGCCTTGGCGATTTGTCCCCAGACGTGGGAAGAGAGACCTGACGGGGTCTGAAGGCATTGGGTGGCAGAGCCGGTGCTGCCCTGAGTGAGGTCCCTTCCCCAGCAGCTGTGTCTATGCCTTCCTTTTTCCCTGGTAGGGGCCCAGGTTGGCCCTCCGCCCCACTGAGGCCCACAGACCACCCTGTGCCTGTCCAAAGGGCATTCTGCACGCTTAGATGAGCCCAGTGGTTTTGTGCAGCGGGTTTCCCTGTGAAATCCAGGGTCAGTGTGTGTTCACCACCCATCCCCGTCCTTTCTGAGATCACCCAGGCCAGTTGGCAGTCCAGGAGTGGAAGGGGCCTGGAAGTCCAAGCGACTGGCATGTTCCCACAGAGCGGTTTGTGGGGCCAGGCAGGAACTCGGGCCCACGTGCACACCCTTGGGCCTTGGCGTCACCTCAGAGGTGGCAGGATCCAGGGTTGGCACACACAGGAAAGAACCAGGATGTTAGTTCAGCACTGGCACAAAGCGACCCTCCCTCTTGCTGGGCACAGACAGCCCTCGGCCCACCTCAGAAAGCAGCTGTTGTTCACAATTTGTAACTAAAAGCACAGCTGCTGCCTAGCTTCTGGTGTAGCATTTTGTTATCTCTGTAGTTGAATTGTGGCCTATATGCTCACTGTCCTGTGGAACAACTCCAAAAGTGGAATTGCTGAGTTAAAGGTCATGCATATTTTTAACTTTAATAGACGGTATCAGTTATTTTGCCAAAAATATGTTGCAGTTTGCTCTGCCACGCAGACGGATAGGACCGCCACAGCCTGCGGGTGCGAGCGTGCTGTGTCGCGGGCTGTGAGCTGTGCGTCTCACCAGGCTGACTGGGACAAGGGCCTCTGGGTGTGGCGCACTTGGAGCCGCTTCAGGGCATTGCCGCTCTATGCGCTTCATTTACCCTTGTTTTTTCTATTGAGGTTTCTTTTTTGGCCGTATTCCTTCTATGGAAGTTTATTGTAAGTTAAGAAGGTACCCTAAAGCCAGGCGTGGCGGCGTATGCTTGTAATCCCAGTACTTGGGAGTCTGAGACAGGAGGACTGCAGGTTCGCAGCCAGCCTAGCTACTTAGTGAGACCCTGTTTCACAATAAAGAATAAAAAATCGGGCTAGGCGTGTAGCTCGGAGGTAGAATGTCCCTGGGTTTAATCCCCAGTATCGCAAAAAAAAAAAAAGAAGAAGAAGAAGATGCCCTGAAGACAGCTACCACTTAAACATGGGAGAGAGCCTGCGTGGCAGCCGTGTGCGTGGTTTTACTCAGCTGCCCTCCAGTCTGTACCTCATCTGAACATTGTGGGCACTAGGTAGTTGACATCCTTTGTAGTTAATATCTGTGGCTCAAACATGTATAACCATGTCTGCCAAGTTCAGTTCTGTGTAGACTCACGATAAAATCTTTTCTTGAGACACTTTTCACAGTGGACTTGTGCTGCGTGCTCCTATTTTTACATTCTATTAATAAATTCCAACATTTAAATTCTGATATGATTTTGGGTAAATTCTGCCTATTTATGAAAGTATAATCTTGGAACACCAGGACAGAATAGACATGTGGGCATTCTCCTGACAGAAGCGCAGCTAAGCCACAGCAGCCCCACATTTGTAGCATTTTGTGAATGCTTTGCTGTTCTGAAGTATCTCAGAGGTGGACTGGCTTCTTAAAGTCTAGTCCTATCTTACCCTTTTTTAAAACTTGAATATAGGTAGATTTTCAGTTCAAGAGAGACTCCATGCTGCTTTATCTCCAGGTAGTATATATCACATGTGTTTGTCCTTTAAAAGGTGACATTGTCCTCATGCTCAGGTGTCTTAGATTTAAAAGCAAGCAGGAAGGGTATGTGTGAACACCCTGGCAGGAGCCCTGCCTCCAACAATGTGGGGCAGGCATCATCCTGATGTTGCACATAACAGTGTGCCCCGGGAATGGTCTCTGCAGGCTTGGCAGCAGTGCTGGGACTCTGCCCTCTACCACACAGGGCTGTCATCTCAGCTGCTCTCTGCTTCTGTGCCATGTGCCACCACAGATGCAGCAGTGTAGGAGGCACTTGCTGTGGGCACAGGGTGTTCGGGACAGACGAGCACTGAGAGGACAGCATGGGGTTAGATTTCAAAGAACTTTAGGCAAAGTTTGATAACAGAAGCCACTTGTGAAAACATAGAGGTAAAGCCACGTGTTACCACCTCAGAATCAGGCCAGCACCACAGCTAAGAAACGCAGGCCCCAGTGTCTGTGGTCATCCTTTACGTGCAATGCAGAAGCACTCAAGTCGGGACAGACAGGTGTGGTTTCAGGAACACGCCGGATGCCTGGGGAGGGAGGGCCAGCACCTACAGGCTCCCCAGAGAGGAGACCCCTGTGCCAGTAAACTCAGTACAAGGGTTTGGCTGAAGGAGTCAGGACAGTGTGACTAGCACAGCCCCAGATGCTTTGCACACAGCCAACAGTTAATGTTGCTTGACCCAGGGCCAACCTTCCATGGAACAAAGCGTACTCACTTTTGGCTCAAGGACATAGAAATAGGTTCAGTGTTTTGGGGTAGCTCTCGTAACACGTTGAAAGCACATGTCCTTGATCCTTGATCTCACTGTAGGAATCTGCCCTAGAAGAGAGAGTGTTAGTTCAAGGTTCTCTGCACATGTAGGATTGAGGATCTGGTGTGAGGGAGCAGCTTTCATTTTCCTGCTGGAATTCAGCTTTTAAGCTGCAGTTTTACAGTAATGCTCACAGAACATGAAGCAGCACAGGTCAGTGTGTGTACATGAGCAGTAGTCATGCACTTGAAAACAAAATCACAACTTTTCATTTATTTTTCCTTAAATATAAAAACAAAAGCATATTGTCTTTAAACTGTGTGGAATGCATAAGGATTAAGTACAAAATTGTTTTTTCAGTTATTCAGTCTTGCTTGAAGTGTGTCAGTAGACTAGGAATTTCTAATATAAGTAAGAATTAAGTGGTGTCTGAAAACAGTTTGATATGGTAAGCTGGTTGCAAATGAAGTCGAGCACTTATTTTTCCCTTGAATAGCTGATAATGTGGCAGTGGATAACCATGCTTGTTCTGAAGTGTGGCCAGGCAGCTCAGGGTCAAATGGCTGACTGCAGAAGCAGTGTCCTGCTGTCCCATCCTAAGGGCAACTCGGGCTGCAGCTCATTCTAGCCAGATGACTCCTAATGGAGTTTTCTTCCTCTAAATCTGGAAGTGTGATTTGCACCAAGATGCTAACATTCTTAATTACAACCAGCCGTTTAGGTGCCTGAGAGGAGAACAACGCGACTCACTCACGTCAGCCATACAAATCTGAGTCAAAAGCTGTAGCCAGTGCCCACGCCAGCAGATCATCCCGTCTAGCTCATCACGGAGGGTGGCAAGGGACCTTTGCCCTGCCAAGGTCATCGCGCCGTTTCTCTCCCCACTTGCATATCTAGGAAACTGTGTTCTCATACAATTAATGAGTGTCAGTACTGCTCGTTGATAGTTGTCTTCCAAGTTGACGAAGTGACCAGTTGACATAAGGAGAAAGGAATTCCTGTCTTACCCTCCTCCCTCCCCATGTCTGCACACAGCACTGGGCCTCTGAGGAGCCAGGACCCGCAGGCCCCAGAGGCACGCGTTCCTTGCTGTGTTGTAGTTGTGTGGACACGGTCACGATCTGCTCAAGCCCTGCTGTAACTCAGGTTACAGTGGATTTGGCCTCTCCTTCGTCAGGCGAGGAGACCCTGTGTGTTTCATCTTAACGCACCATGAACATGTCCCCTCGTGATTTAAACTAGAGCCTTCCCTGTTGGTTTGCTTTCACGTCTGCCTGCCGAGTCTCAAACACTGAATAAACATGTGTGTGAGTTCATCTCTCCATATCTGGTGGGTCCCCAGCATAGACTCGACCTCCCCATATGTGTGGTCAGACCCGCTGCGAATGCAGGATGTCCACAGAGGCCCCGGTGGCCACCCCACATACTTGGCAACAGCAAGCCCTCTGCCCATGCCTGCCACCCCCGCATAGCAGTCCAGCCCCTTGCTCCTGTGGTCTGCACGGCCCCTGCCTCTTCCGGAGGGCACCTGTGCACCTCCTGCAGTTTTGGTGAGTCCAGCCCCTCCCCCCTCCAAGAATGGTGGCAACCTCTGTTCTGCACCTGGAATCCTGTGCAGATCCATTGTGACAGGGCTCTTGGCGTCCTAGCAGTGAGTTCTGTCCTCCAAGTGCATTCGCATCTGAGGCTGTGAGGTGTAAGTTTTTCCTGATTCTTGCCTTGATATTTATGGTTCTGGGCTGGGGTACTGGCCCTCTGGGGACTCAGCAGAGGGGGCCAGTATCTCCTGGGCTTGTCAGCAGCTAGGATCTGGACGTGATACCTGGGGACACCTGCGGGCGCTCCCACAACACTGCATGTGGAAGGCCCAGTGTAGGTATGAAATGAGAACAGGTCGTCCAGTTGGTAGGTGAAAACATCTTGGCCCACTCCCACTCGGGTTGTCTGTGCTGAGGGGGAGAGCACCCCCAGGCATTGGGCCCACAGAGGAGGGTCACTCAGCCTGACCCTGGGCTCACTGAGGTGAGTGAGGGCCCATCCCAGGAAGCGGGAGCAGCTTCCCATGCAGAGAGGCTGGACCCACGAGGAGCACGAGACCATGAGTGCCACAAACCAAAAGTTGCTTCCCACGAGGACACCAAGGCTCTGAAGAGCAGGACCTGCGGTGGTTGATGAAGGATGTTTGATTACTTTTTATTTTGAGAAATTTTCAATTTATGTGCAATTGAAGAAATAATACACAGAGATCTCTTGTGCCCTTAACCCAGTTTCTCCCAGTTATAGCGTCTACAAAACCATAGGGTGGTTTCACCAGCAGGACATGACTGACGCACCATCCTGCTTCCCACTGTCCCCGTATCCTGGCAGCACCAGTCTCTTCTCCAGTCCTGCAGGTCAACCATCTCTAGACGCCACAGGTGTTTTCACTTGCATGTCCCCTGGAGGCCATCCAGGTGTGGCCACGTTGACAGCACCTCCCGTCCGTGCTGACCCCCCTCGTGGCACAGGAGAACACAGACATTTAGCCACTCACCCTTTGAGGGACACCCAAGTTGTCCCCAGCCTTTGCTGTAGAAGTTAAGTTGCCGTTTGTTTTTTAAGAAGCCACCAGGCCATTTTCAAGAGCATCTGTGCTACTTCCCCTCCCTCCAGTGGCACATGAGTGGCCAGGCGCTTGTCTCCACATCCTGATGTGGCCGTTGCACTGCGTGTGCAAGGCACCATGTGGGCACCTTCCCCTGGGTTCATTGTCCACCTGTTCCTCCTCTTGAGTGAAGTGGCTGTTCATCTTCTGTCCTCTGACTGCAAGGTTCTTCCTGTGGATTTGCAGAGTTCTTTAACACAACCTAATCATAGTCCTTGGTTGAAACGTGGCCTGCAGATAGCTTCTCCCAGCCCATATCTTGTCTTTTTATCCTCTCAACAGGGTCTTTGGCAGAGAAGAGTTTTCAATTTTCATGAGGTTCTATTTTAACAGCTTTTCCTTTTATAAAGTGTACTTTGATTGTTGAATCTGTTAACTGTCAGCCTAGCCCTAGTCCCAAAAATTTTCTCTGGTGTTTTATTCTGAAAGTTTTACATATTAACGTTTTGTGCTTAAGTCCATGATCAGCTCCAGGCAGTCTTTGTACAGCTGTGAGGTGTTTTGCTCTAGCCCCATTTGTTGAGAATTCCATCTCTTCCCCCCTTGGCCTGCTTTGCGCCTCTCTCCAGAAGTCCCCAAGTGTCCTTGTGGGATCTGTTGGTTCTGTCCCCTCCAGGGAACCATCTGGTCTGGGAGATTCCATGCGGGGAGTCCAAGAGTCGATTCCACGTGTTCCTTGGCGGCTGTCACCATCAGGGTACCTGCCCCATGCTGGGCAAGTTGTGGCGGGTGGTGTTGGGTAGGACGTGGCTGAGGGTGGTACCCAGGACCTCACTGCCTGTCTTCACCCATATCTTGGTCAGTCTTGCTGGAACTTTGTTGATTCTATTGATCTTTTTAAAGAACCAATTACTTGTTCACTGACTTATGTTGTTTTCTTGTTTTCAACTTCATTGATTTCTGCTCTTTATTGTCTTCCTTCTGCTTACTTTGGGTCTTTTTCTTGTAATTTTGCTTCAGCAATCAGATGAGATTCAAAAAACTTGCTTCAGAGAAGGCAGTCTGCCATAGTTTCACGCCCTGCCTGTTGGAGGGTCCTACTGGGGCCCCTCATCCTTGCCAGGCACCTCAGAGCTTCGTCACACTCTGTTGGGAGGGTTCGCTGGTGGCCAGTCAGCCCCACTTTCTGAAGGCATCTTGAGCTCCCTTCTTTCCTCCAGGGGGGTCCGAGAGTCGCAGCTGCGTGTTCCTTGGTGACTGTTCACACCAGTTCTCTTTCTGGTGTGAGTCCAGGTTGATAGTTCCTTCCTGTTGGACTCGGGGGTTTGGTGGGAGCTGTGCCCTGTAGGCGAGAGTCTCCTGGTCTGTACTCGGAATTCTGGTCACAGTGTGTGCTGCTGTCATGTGCAGCATGGCTCAGCTTCTTGGATAGGAAGGCTTACCTCTTTTGCCACATTTGGGGTGTTTCCATTATTCTTCGGGTTCATTTTTCCCTCTTCAGTCTGTGTTCTCTGTATGCAGGGTGGTTTCTGTTGTACCTGTAAGTTGGCTGACATTTCCCCCCTCTATATCATCTGTTTGCTGTTGCGCCTGTCCTTTGCATTTCTTCGTTTTCTTTATATCTTTCAGCTCTAAGACTTCCATTTGGCTCTTATACTTCTTTGCTGAGGTTCTCTTTTTCCATTTGGTTCAAGTATATTTGTAATTGTTCGTTGAAGCATGTTTATCATGGATGCTTTAAAGTCTTTGTCGATTAATTTTCTCATCTTGGGTTTGGCTCTATGGATTGTCTTTTTCATCAGTTCCAGATCTTGCTGGTTCTTGTATGCCCAGCGACTCCAATTGGGACCTGACACTTCCCATCAGGTCAGAGACCTGGGTCTTAGGACCCTCTGTCCTACTGATTGTCTGACTTCACAGCAGAAGTGGAGGTGGATGTCCAGGTTCCCCACGTGGCCTCTGCTGACGCCTGCAGTGGGTGGGGGCCACTGTTACTGGAGACAGTGGGGGCCCACGTTACCACCAGCGCCTCTATTTGCCAAATCACAAAGGAACGCTATTAGGAATGGCTTCACTCTGGCTTACTGTTCAGCCTTTGTGCTATTTATGTATTCATTTATTTTTTGGTGGAAGTTCACAAAGAACTTTGTCCTCCCCAGAGGGAGGTGTTGCTGGAAGAGGGAGCACCTGGCAGGTGCCCTGAGAGGTCCTGGGGAGCCACGGTCTGGGACTGATCCGCACTGTCTTACAGGTCAGGAGAGGCGTGCTTTTGCCAGTCCTTATGCACTTGGCGGCCAGCGCCAAGGGCAGCTCCGTTGACCTTTGAAGATCAACACTGTAGTGATTGGCTTTCCGGGGAGGGGATATTCTTGTACTTCACATTTCATATTTGTTTTAGTAAAAAGGACTTTCTGTTTCTGAGCTTTTTCTGCATTCATCCTTGGAGCTGTGGTGTCAGGAGCAGTCAGTGGTGGCCGTCCGCAGCAGTGCTGGTGTCCTGACGGGTGCGGGTCCTAGCATACACATCATGTTGGTGCCTTGGGACAAGCTGAATTTTGACACGGATAGGAATATGGAGGCCCATTTTCAAAAAAGAGATTGCATTGTAGGTTTTTGAGCAGAAAATCTTACGTTCATTAGGTGATATTTGGTTAGCTTGTGGCTTCGACTTAATGCCCGTTTTTCCTCACAACAATGAGGTTTTACTCCCTCTTCATGTCTGTTGTGACCCATCCTGGGGCCCAGTGAGGCAGTGGGAGGCATGATGCCTCCTCATCTTGCGCTCCTCCCCCAGGGAGGACCACCTACCAGAAATCACCATCTCTTATAGAGAACATGCCGTGAGTTTTCAGATTTACCTTACATTCTGATAGTCATAGACATGCATAAAGATATATTCAATGAGATTGGACACATCTAGTCAAAAGCATGCATGTAGAAGAAAAGCTATTTCACATGAAACAGATTTTAACAATAGGAAAGTCAGTACTCATGGTTCTGGGTCAGAAGCATCTGGAAGCAGGAGCTTGGTCCTTACGAGCTGATCATCTACGTTGCACTGATGCTCGGTGCAACCGTGCACATGTAAGTCTAGCGGATCATTCCTGTCATTTGTGCAGAGATGAGACCCCCACGGGCATTGCTTCTTCATTCACCCTGGTGTTCTAGGGTCTGTTGTGTTGCCTGGAGAGGCCATGTCGCTCTTGTTTCATTTCACACCTATGGCTCTTGTGACTGCATTTGAGGGCAAAGGATGTTTCCTGGCTGTTTCTAGGAAGTCACTGCTCTCCCTCGCCTTCTGCACTTGTTCCAAAGTGAGTCGAGCCAGGCAGATGCCCTGTAGCCAGGGCAGTATGCTGGTAAAAGGAGGCAAGTGTGAGCTTCCGCAGAGCCAGGAGCCTAGCCAGGAAGTGACTCTGGGTGTGCTAAACGCCTCAGATGAGGAGCAGGTGCTGTCCACAGAACAGCCTGTCTTCCGCGCAGTGTGAGCTCTGAGCGTGTGTGTTGCCTTGTCCCAGAGTCAGGGCTCTGATGCAGAGCTGAAAGGGTACACTCAACCTACCTTCCTCACACGGGCTGTAAAATTCCTTTCAGAGCTGTTCAGCCACATCAGCAGCAGATGTTTGGTGAAGAGCTGCCCGATGCTCGCGATGGAGAGCAGCCTGGCCCTGCCAGAAGAAAGCGACAGCCCAGTATGTCAGAGACAATGCCGCTGTACACTCTTTGTAAGGAGGACTTAGAGAGTATGGATAAAGAGGTGAGCAAGCAACGTGCAGGACCCCCAGGGACCGCTGCACATCTGCACACGTCCCTGGAGACTGACATGCACTGGCACATGGAAGGTGGAGCTGAGGTCCTGTGCTTGTGTAGATGTACGTGCCGCTGGGAACCAGTGCCTGCTTCCTGTTGAAAGGGACTTCTAACGGCATCAGGTGCTGCGTCCCCCAGGGTTTGGCAGTACAAGCACTCTGACAGCCGGGCTCGGGGTGATGGCCAGTTACCCCCTCCTTGGGGCACCCCCAGTGGGCACGATAGTGGCTATCTCAGCACCCGGCGCTCAGGGCCAGGGCGCTGCTCCTCACCCTGCCTGTGTCACGGCGTGCAGCACGCCCTGCCAGGGGGACAATGGATCGGCCACGCTGAGGAACCCTGGGAGGCTGGGTTTCCAGGACACGGGTTTCAGGTGCACACACACATGGATGTGGCAGTGATTTCTTGTATCACTTTACACCACTAAGTGGAGTTTGTTCTTTCAAACACTTAATTGTGAGATTAGCGATACCTGGAACTCCAGATCCACTTCAACTAAATATTTCAACTAAATATTTAAAATACTTCAACTAAAATTTTCCTGGGGGCTAAAACCTATAAGTAATCTTACAAATCAGTGTTACTACCTTTCTCCTCGTTTTTCTCTTAAAACAACAGACCCACATGCCTGGCTTACTGCTCACGTGAAGCCCCAGCTCAGTGCACCCTGTGGCTCCCGCGGCCCACAGCGCTGCACACTCCTCTGGGGTCACAGGCCAGCCCTCTGGTGGGAGGGTCCTCGCCTGCTCCGTGTTTTGTGGTGGGTGGTCTTTGGCAGACTATGCTTTGAAAGAACCACTGAAGACAAGCGGGTCATGGGTCATGCCTGAGGGTGCAGCGGTAAGCCACACCTGCTGGGGGCCGCGAGCGCCCTGGAGAGGAGCACTGCCTCCACTCTCCTGCAGCAGCTGGCCACCGCTGTCTGTCTGGCCCTGTTGTGCGGTGAGGATCGAGCAGTTAAGGAGGAGGATAGTTTTTATTTTCAACAATAGCAAAAAATGCAAATGGCTGCACTCATAACAGAGTCTCATCAGTAGCTCCCACTGTCATCGTCAGACGCTGGTTTCCTTGTGAGGATCAAACCCTTTTCTCGGGTGTGCGGGATTTCTCCATTTGTCACTTTTCTGCTTTTTCAAACATGAGCTATTTTGTTTTGTGAAGATGTTTTCTCTAAAATCGGTTTCCTCGGCTGCTGCTCCTTTGCCCCTGATAAAGCCAGACTTTCTCTGGGAAGTGCCCGCTTCCACTGGGCACAGGTGAGCAGGGAGCTAGTGGGCACCCACCTTCCTCCCCCCCGCCGTCACCACCACAGCCGTTTCCCTTCAGTGTCCTGGTGAGGTCAGTGGAGGGCTTCACATTTGCTTTCAGAAATAAAACTGCCCTTCAACCTCAGATTCAACTCCTCAGTGTTGAAGAGAGGAAGGCTGGAGCCGTGATTGGATCACCTCCACAGTGAAGGGCTCACAGAGGGCCGGAGGACCTCAAGGTGAGGAGGTGGCAGCCACCGGCCACGCAGCTCCTCGTGACAGGAGGAGTGGCGGGAGAGCATGGCAGGCAACGTGATGCTGCTGGTTTGCAGATGGCAAAAGGTGCCAGGAGCCAAGGACCGCAGGGCCTCTAGAAGCTGGAGAAGGAGGGAAGGGTCCCTCCCTGGAGCCCAGGAGAACCCAGCCTGCTGACACCTTGGTTTCAGTCCTCTGAGACCCACGCTGGACTTCCCCCCACTGGGAGATCACCCTCTGGTTGTAGCAGCCACAGGGAAGGCATGTACAGCTGCTCCTCCCCACCAGCCCTGTCTGGCTTCTGGCCTCTGTCACACCCGTCCCCCTGCAGGCTCCCTGTGCTTCAAGCAGACGAAGTAGTCTCACCCCACATAAATCCTCCTTGCTCCTGAGGACAGACCCGGGGCTCTTGCTCCTTCTGGACAATGTCCCAGGAGCAGATCTGGACCCATGGGGAAGGCAGCCACGGAGGAGGAGTCCTCAGCACGTTGCAGCTCAGGAGCCTCTGGCCTTCTTGGGCACATTGAGAATTCTTGAGTAGACTGTCAGGTCTGCAGGGGAAGCAGGAAGGGCATCTGAGGACTGTTCTCCATGGCAGATCAGAAGAGGAACAACTGCTGACTAGGAAGCAGGCCCTGGCTGTGAGGGGCCCGTTGCTCCTGGCCATCAGCAGAATTTCCCAGGCACCTCATGTGGCCCTCAAGCATGAGAGGCATGTTCTCCAGTAAAGCCTGCCGCAGCACCACAAAACCCAGCTCCAGGCCCCTGGGCTTCTTCCTAGGCTCCAAAGCCACCTTCCTGTGTTCCTGCCGTATCGAGGAACCATCCCACTGCTGATTCTGAGGTTTATGTCCAGAGCATGTGGCCGCACTATCCCTGCAGTAGGGAAGGTGACGAGGCCGCCTCGTGCTCAGATCTGTGAATGCTCACCTGTGAAGGCGTTGCAGAAACCTGGAACATGCAACTCCATGTTGTGATTTTCATCTCAACTGCGTCTTAATTCCGCTTTGAATATATAGAGAAACCAAAATACTGGTTGACCCGGGTAAAGTGCCTTAAGATGGAAGTCATCCGTTGCCCCCATATGGATGAGAGCCACCTCAGGCTGGTTCTCTGCCTAGGACCAAGAGGGCTCAGAGGGCCCCAACATGCAGCCACTTGTCACTAGTAGCATGTATGGGTGACGAGGCTAACCAGACTGTCCAGACTGTGCCGCTAACAAATTACCCTAGCATCAGGTGTGGCCATTGGACCAGGTTATCTTCTACGGCAAAGTGACTTCAGTTCTCTTACAGGAACGTGAATTTGACAGTGCAAGTATTTGTCAAGCTGGTGGGGCAGTGTGACCCCACACATGCCACCAGCCCTGACACACCCACTTCCTCTCACAGCAGAGACGAGCTTCCATCTGTCCCACACACGTTAGGATGACCCTTCTGGCTCCACTGCATCCTGTGCCATTGCCATGCCAGGAGCTGTCAGCTGCCTGTAGGGTGTTGGAGGTAAAGACAACCTAGTCACACCTGCAGGGAGTCAGCCACCCTTGTTCCTGGAAAGGAGCAACAGATCTTAGGGTAAGGCAGCACCTTCCTCGGAACCAAGCAAAACCCAGCCAGGGAAAGGGGGCAGAGTGGTGTGGCCCCAACATCCCTCCTGTGGTTTTAACGGGATAGCTAAGAACCCTGGCTACCAGCAGCCTAGTTAACAGTTGGGGCCAAATGCAGATGCATCCCATCCCTGACCAAACAGCTCAGAGAGACCCATGGAGCCAGGAAGCATTACTGATCCAGACCCACACCTCTACCTACAGAAGGTCCTGGGTGTTAGGGTGCAAGGTGGACAACTTAAATGCTTCTTAGACCCAATCCCTAGAGCTCTGGTATCTAAAACCCCCAGCTCAGGTTGCTTCAGGCTTGAGTCTTTGGACGTCAACTCTCCAAAGCCTGGGGCGCCATGGAGAAGCAAGGACAGACCAGGCACAGCACTGGATCCCAAGTGTGAGGCGTGCCTGGGCAGAGCTGTGCTGGCTCATGGTGAGACTGGCAGGGTCCCCTCTACAGCCAGGTTTGGGGAGCACTGCCTGACACAGGCCTTCCACATGGGAAAGGCCCAGGGCCACCTGTCTCCCAGCACCATCCAGGGCCCTTTTATCCTGCAAGACTTATTTGGAAAGGGTGTAGAACACTGGAAGTTGAAAAGGATTGGTTGAGTATAACGAGTGTGATCATGTGCATGCCAGTACTGCGCACAGCATTTCTCCTGGGACGTCTGAAAGGCAGGTCGCTTATGTTCACAGTTTGCATTATGGACCCACACAGTGGTGCACGCCTGTCACCCCACCAACTCAGGAGTCTGAGGCAGGAGGATCACAAGATTGAGGCCAGCCTGGGCAACTTAGCAAGACCCTGTCTCAAACAAAATAAAATATAAAAAGGGCTGGGGATGTCGCCCCTGGGTGCAATCCTCTCAGTACTGCCTAAAAAATAAAAACTGCCTCATGGTAACACAGTCAACTTTCAGTCATCACTTTAAAGAATGGGAAAGAGTTTAGAGCTTGGAAACCCAGGCCTGTATGAAAAAGTATAATTTCAACTGAGATTTGCATGCAAAATCCAAAAGCCCATTAGGCACAAGGTGTAATGCATTGCCTTCCTGGGCTTCGGGATGGCCAGGGTGGAGGGCTGGGAAGCCTGGCCCAGTGGGAGAGTGTCAGGATGCCTCCTGGTCAGATCAGCCAGAGGACATGTCTTACCCGCAGTTGGTGCGTTGGCATTGAAGCAGATGGCTGTTTCCGCATAACAGAGTGGTGGTTCCTCCCTTCACATTCTCAAGCCTTTGAATTTCATAGGAACGTCTTAAGATTGTGGGCATGTTTGCTTTTATTATGTGAAATTCTGATTTAAAATGGCATTTGAAATATGGTTACATAATCACAGCTGATCCTCATTATTCAGATCCCATGTCTGTGAATCTGCCCTCTCGTTAAGATTTATTTGTAATCCCCACATCAGTACTTTTTCAGACGTCCACAGACATGCTTAGAGTGAACAGTGGGTCCCTGACTCCGCGTGCCCAGCCGAGGCCCACCAGGGGGCGCTCTGCCTGATCCTAATCCCAGCTCTGACCAGTGTCGGCTGGGAGAGTAGGCCTCTCCCAGGTCTGCCCATGCAGCACCACACTTTCCACGGTTCTGGGCTGCTCCTTGGGAATCTTGCCATTCAGAGTGGCCCAAGCATAGACTGACCAGCTGCCTGGTGCCCTCAGCTCAGGGGCTGCCGTGTACCTCGCAGAGAAGACGCTCATGCTGGAGTTCCTTCATGCGCAGTGGCCACAAGTTCAGCATCCATGACACAACAGCTCACCTTCAGTAAGGTGTTTTCAAACAAGCACAGAACACAAGGTGACGTGTTGGCAGTTGGTGAATATGTGACAGAGGCTGCAGGGACCTGCCCTGTCGCTCCTGGAGCCACGCTTCCTGCTCACTAGTTCAGTGTTCACAGTGACTTTATGGACCGTCAGAACTGGGACTAATGAGCATTGGCTATATCCAGAGGCCATGTTTTACTTTGAACCTCAGGGAACTTTTTTTTAATGTGCTTTTATTGGTGCATTATAGTCTCACATCACAATGGAGATCAAATTGACATTAACATACATGCACGCAGCACTTGGTGCCCTCCCTGTCCTCCCCCCAACACAGAGTACTAAGATTGACATTGGTATATTCTCATATGTAAATCTGGTCGATGGTAGAAATTCCATTAATGAACTTGATTCTTCCCCTTCCTCAGGGAACTTTTTTTTTTCTACTTCTACTTCTACTTTCTACTTCTGAGCTATACCCCCAGCCCTATTTTGTTTGTCATTTTGGAACAGGGTCTCCCTAAGTTGCTTAGGCTGGCCTTGAACCTTTGATCCTCCTGTCTCAGCCTCCCGAGTACTAGTATTATAGGCATGAGCCACCACCCCCAGCTTTCTGGTATCAAAGAAACACCATCTGGTGTCTTTCACAGTCCTGCAATTTCCATGGAAGAATTTTTTTTTTTTTTTTGGCATGGTACTGGGGATTGAACCCAGGGGCATTCTACCTCCGAGCTACACCCCCAGCCCTATTTTTTATTCTTTATTTTGAAACAGAGTCTCAC